>ML828101.1:51833-63573 GCA_009831015.1 Picea engelmannii | reverse complement strand
GGTCCGGAATCAGTGATAATAATTACGCAGATCTGGACGGTCCTGAGAAGAGCGTGTGAATCCATGGCCCACATTGGATTCCGGACCCCCCCGCCCATTCTGCCTTTAACGGAGGGGGGGGGTCCAGAATTGGTTATAACTTGGGTGCACATCTAGATGGCCCAGAACAGAGTGCTTAAATCTACGGTTCACATTGGATTCCGGACCCCCCCGCCTGTTCTGCCTTTAACGGAGGGGGGGGGGGCGTATGAAATTGGTAATAACTTGGGCGCACATCTGGACGGCCTAGAACAGAGAACTCAAATCTACGATTCACATTGAATTCTAGACCCCCCCCTCCGTTCTTCCTTTAATGGAGGGGGGGGGGGTCCGAAATCGGTATTAAGGAGGACGCTAAGATCTGCGGCCAAAAAATAAGCAGGCAGATCAATGGCTCATAATGGATTTCGGAGCCCCCCTGGTGTTCTGCTTTTAAACAAAGGTGGGGGGGTCCGGAATGAATATTCCTTACAGCGGGCCCCTTGGTACATGTGGCATTGTCCTATGGGTCCAGAAGTCCCATCCTCCACATGCTGCCTGACATCCCGTCGCCCCTGGATGTCATCCTCCACTGAGTCCACTTGCTCCACTTTCTCTCGAGGTCGTTTCACTTCCCATAACTTCTTCCAGTCCATGCTGTCAGTACCATAACCCCCTTCACTCATGAACAACCTCCTTTGGTGACTTTTACCCCCAATCACCAACCTCCACGTCAGTCGTCCGTATACTTTGGTCACCGTCACCTACCATATCATCCCAAGTGGCCCATTGTCCATTAATAACTGAATAATATGATCGTTGTCATGCTGACCGTTTTCCCGCACCAAATTGACCCCAATTTTGAATAAAACTACCGTTTTCTCTTTTCATTCGTTATTCATCCATCGCACCAGAAACCTCTTATTCCTCCGTTGCTTCCTCATCGCCTTCACCTACAGTCCAGTTGACCCCACTAACGTATTGTTTATTTGCAGGTACAATAGCTGAAATGGTGTCAAAGTCCAGACAAGCGGAAGAAGAAGAAAATCCTTTTCTTCCTCCTCCTGTTGACCTGGATAAATTTCCCTTGGTCGATAAAGATCGATTGATAGCGGATACTATTTGCAGTTTTGACTTTTCTGATCTGCATTCATGTCTCCGGGATGTGTTCCTAGACCAGAGTGACGAAATTGGACTCTGGGAGTCCAATTTTCCCCTGTATCTCTTTCCCCAGATTCATCATTTCCCATAATTCGCCCTCAAATGCCAAGCCCATTACATCCCCGATCGGAAAGCCATTGTTTCTTCATCTAGAGCCGTCCTCTTCTTCATCACCCCCGAAGATATTGACCAGATGATGCAAATTACCCGTGTTGAATCTGCGTCCCCATTCAATTTAGAAATCCTCACTGAGCTATATCAGAAAATGACATTCCCTCAGAGAGATAAGATCTTCGAGCTTTTTCTCCCCACTTCCACTCCACTCCCTTCCACCAATTCCCCTTAACCTTTTTCTATGTTCTCTACCAAAGGAAATCAAATCATTTCTTCCCTGTGTGCCCTGCTTGGTTACTATTCTGATCAATGGGTAGATGAGCCCATCCTGGGTTTTCTGTCCATTTTATCAAACGATGAGCAACCCACCACGCAGTTCGACTACAGCACCTTCTTGGCCACTAATATCCATGAACAATTTGTGAATTTCGCCACAGAGGGCATGTTCATATATTCCTCCATTCTGGCTTACATGTTCGTGTACTTTCAAGCTGACAAGTTCAGTTTCTCCATGAAGAACATGGACGCCGACGGGAAGCCCCAGCCAGTTACAGCGTGGACTTCTCTCCTGAAACATAACTTTGTTGAATACAACTTCAAAGCGTTCATTGATCAATTTTACCACCCTGTGGTGAGTATGTTGGGTGACCGACCTGAGCCATGAATAAATGAAGAGGTCTAGAGAATTCTACATCCCTTGGAAGATGCAAAGACAGGAGACTGGTACTTGTATCAGAATCACTCTGAGATCCGAGTTTACGTGTGCGAATTGGCACCTTACAAGCTGTCGAGATATGTACCGGTAAGAATTTTTGCATTAGAATATATTAGGCAGATAATGAATTCTGATGATATTCACTTTGTTTCCCTTAAGAAGAAGCAACAATTGTGGATCAAAGGGCAGATTGGTTCTTTCATCTGCAATAGTAGAGGCATGGGTGAGGAAGCAGACAGAATGTTAAAGGAGATGAAATTCCTTACAAGTTTCACCTCGCATTATGATCCCTGCGGGATCATTTTTGAAATGAGAGTGAAAAATAAGAATGTCCCATATGCGCATGAGTCCAAGCCAGAAATCGAGAAATTTGCAAATTAGAGAGAATGGGAGCTCGATACTCTGATGGATGTGGAAAAACAAATTGACATTGAACATCATACGCCTTCAACGAGTGTTTTACCCACCACCACACCTCAGTTCCCCAAGGAGAAGAGGCCCCGACAGGAATCATCTCCTCCTGTGACAAAGGTGTCATCAGAGGAATTCCAAATACACTCCAAAAAGCCAAAGGCAGTTTCAACGCCTAGAGCGACAGTGGAACATGAAGTTTCTACTACCACAGTAACTACCATAAAGGGCAAGCCAGTCACTCTCCCTTTCGGCTCAGGTCAGCATAAAGCAATAAAAACAACAATAAAATCTATAGATTCTCCCTCATATACTCCACCAAGCAAGACTGGGCCCAAGTTGGGCATTTTTGAAAAATATGACTTGATCAAGAAGAAAAGCCAGACCCTCACTAGCAGCACTTATGCCCAGTTTTAGAAGCAGTCGGCCACAACTCAGCATAGTCTTCTTTCAGCATTCGACACAGAAAAGGGTAGGATGCATATGGCTTACCTCCAAGCACAAGTGCCTGATCCAAAGGTGATATCAGATTACAAAAGCGCCACCTTTGAGTTCCAGGCTAAGGACGTGCATCTAGCAGATCAGATGGATCTGCACAAGCAAACAGGGGAGATGGTCTTTCACACACTAGCCCATGCTTCAGCTTCTACATCGAAATTTCGGGTAGCTTTGAACAATGCCCAGACCCAACTTAAGGTGGAGAAAATATCATCTTTCGTGAAAGACAACATAATCAAGACGTTGGAGGAGCTGGTCCTCAAGATCAGTTACGACCCTGCGAACGTCAAGGATGTCGAAGAGATGATTAAAAAGAAAAATGATGACATCACATCCTTAAGAAAACAACTAAAGCTCCCTCCAACAGAGGACCCACATGCAAAGGAGATAGCTGAAAAGGAAGGGGAAAAGGATGAGATGTTAAAATTACTCATGGAGCAGAATGCTCAGCTAAAGGAGATGGAGGCTGAGATGGAAAGACTGCTAAAAGAGAAAGAGCAGGCAAAGACAATGGAAGGCATCCCATTAAGTCTTATCCCAATTGTAGGATTGAGCACAGCAACAGTGACAGCCGTTCCATCTGCTGCATCAGTGCCACTACCAGAGGGAACAACATACCTGGACAAGTCTATGGAGAGAATGAACCTGCAAGAGTCAGAAATCAACAGGCTTAAGAAAGAAGTGGAGAATATCCAAGAGCTAAAGACTTCTTTCCAGACAAGTCTATCCAAAGAGAAACAGGTGAATGAGCAAATCAGGAAGGATTTACAGCAGCTCCAGAAACAGACAATGGCAGGAAAGACTTTGGCTGAGGTCAAAGAGATTGTGTGGACACATATTTCCAATTCCATAAATGAAATCTGGCCAATGGTTCAAATCATGTTTGAAAAAAATGAGTTTCTCGAGAGGAGCAAGCAGGTTGTTGAGAAAATTAGAATGGAGCTGGGAGACATGCCAGCCCAAGCGAATGAAATCATAAGGTTCCTGAATTCCAGGACCAGGGAGGAACTAGAAGAATTAAAGATTGAGGACAGGACAAAAACTATACTTGAAGTCAAAAGGGTTCTAACCAAAAGAGGTCTCATGCTTTAGCTCGAGGAGAAGATTCAAGTCATGGATCAAGGAGTGCAAAAGTTTTTCAATAAGATAGATGCTCTCCAAAGGAAGGGCCTACTTGGCCTAAAGGTTATTAATGACAAACTAATGACACTCCCTGATTACAAGAAAAGGTTGACTGAAGTGTCCAAGGATAATTCTAAGTTTGCAGGGATACAAGGAAGCATCACAAGCAAAGCTTTCATGGATGCCCTGCAGTTGGATAGTAGTATCCAACATGAGATTAAACACATATTCATCATCAAGCCTACATTTGCTAAATATACAAACATGGATGAAGTATATCGGAGATTGCTTAAAGTCACAGTGTCCGGTCATCTTAGATGGGAAGAACTGTGTGATCTACTAGATTAGCAGATGAGTTGTCACAATCCAGTCACCTGTCAAGTCAGAAGAGGATGCGAAGGCACCTCACCAACGGCCTACCCCAGAAGTTCCATAAATAGTTGTATCGAGTTATAAAAGCAGTTTTGATTAGCTAAGTTAGTTAGACTATAATAGAATGAGCACGTCTTGATCAGTTATGACAGGAACGTTTGTATTTTGAATTACAAATACTTCATCTTTTGAAGTATTGGGGGTTGTTGATTCACACACCCTATTGCTATCAAACTGTACTATTTTTGAAGAGATCTTCCATTAATAAAGAAGAGGCACTTTTACAGGATTCTTGCATATTTTCACTGGTGATGTTGATTTTCTAAGTTAAATGTTTTTCTTTCTCTGTATTCATTTCGTTTTCTGAATCTAATCTTTATGAGTAGCGTTATGTTGCAGGATTTATCTTTGATACCCTGTTTTCGATTCTAAAGATTTAAATGTTTATCTTCTAATATCTTCAATTAAGAAATTCTTAATTGCTTGTTAGTTGAAGTTATTTTCCTCATCTTTCTTCCATCCATCATTTTAAATTACTAAAGATCAAGTGAGGGTATTATCTCACCCTGTGAAGGTTTTCTTTCGCATTTCTAGTTGTATCTAATATCTGATTGAATACAGACCCCATAGCCCAATGGATGTGTAGATCGTCTCAACCAATTTCCAAAAAACTCTTTTACAACAAAACTTACATTTTCTTTACCTAGCCTAATATCTGAAACTAACAACAAAGCTAAATCATATAGAGAGATCCATCTCTGAAGCTAGAAGGGCTAGATCCCAGCTTTAAAAGCGGTTGGTTAAGGTTACCTTTGTACATTTCTTCTTTTTCAACCTCTAGGAAATTTACCAAGTGCTAACATAATTGGTGACTCCACTGGGGAACGAACTACAACTGATAATCTCACGTTTTCTTTCCCTTAAAAAGAACGTTCGATTCTGAGAAGAAAGTAATGTTTAGAGGTTGATTAACTCTGTATATATTATTTTCAGACACGTAAAATTAAAAAATATATATTATAAAAAACCAAAAACAGTTTTGGCTTCCAAGAAAGTTCATACTCGATCTCATCCAAACCCAGAACACACGATAGTGTTAGATAACCCCGAGCAGTTTCTCAGGCGAAAACCCTTAGTAGTCGATTCAGTGAGTCATACCTCCCTGCATAAGTTTTCTTATTTTCCCAGAGAACCAAATACCTCTCAAAACCTTGATCTTGATACTTTTTCACCCCAAAGCTTGGTTAGAACACGGTCTGAAACCTTTGCATCTAAGCTCGTCTTTGACCCAACTGTGTTGCAACCCCGAACCCCCGATGTTTTTTCTCCTACAACTAAATTAAAAATCTCTACCTCAGCACCGCCCAGTCCTTCATCGTCCTCGACTTCAGTTGCTACCTCTCCAACTACCCAGGTCGTCATCCCACCTCCCCCTCTCGTCATGGCAACTCGATATGCCCCTTTGGTGCTGGCCGCACTGCTACATGCCATGCCCCAAGACTATCAGACTAGACTTCCACAGTTCGATGCAACCGGAGCTTTAAATGCACAACAACATGTGGATAAAATGAACGACTACTTGGATTTACAAGAAGTTGACGAAGTTGACGTTCAAATGAGACTGTTCGCCCAGAGTCTGACAGGGGATGCCAAGAAATGATTCAAAGCCTTACCCACTGCATCAATCCCTAACCTTGTCACGTTCCAAAGAAGTTTTCTTGACAGATGGGAGGTAAAGAAAAACCCTCTCCAGATATTGTCAGAATACGAGAATATAAAAAGAAATCAAGGTGAGACGGTACAAGATTATTGCACCCATTTTAACAATTTGTATAATGCAATCCCAACGGAAATCAAATCTCCCCAGGGTTTGGCATTGATTAAATTCCCTGATGGATTCGATGTTGACATGTCTTACCAATTAAGAGAAAGAAATGCTGCCACCCTTGAAGACATGCAGAAAAGTGCTATTTCAGTTGAGGCTAATCTGTTGGCAAAAAGGGCACGTCAAAGGATAGAAAGGAGAGTCACGATCAAAGAAGAAACTTCCACGTCGACCGCAGATTTCAAGCTGGATTCTTTGGCCCGAACGGTGGAATTAATGGTGGAAATAATGAATTTATCCGATAGAAACCCTCCACAGGACAATGCACCTGCTCCCCAGATTCGGAACCCCAATTTTAGAAGAAACCCTCCTCAAATCAGGCAAAGAGATCAAAGAGATCAAAGGGATCAGAGAGGTGTTGATTAGCCGATCAGGCCTCCCCTGCAAGAAAACTATGTTGATGAAGGGGGGGAAGTAATTGAGGAATTGGAGGACACTCATATCAACCTCATGGGCATTCATGATAATGAGGCCATTTTCCTCACCCAAGAAGAGCAGGAACTCTTTCTTCTAAATCAACCTAAGGTAAGTGAGGAAGCCGAAGATGAAGTAAAACAAGCTTTTGAAAACACTATTTTTGAGGTGCACCGTCAATACAATCTGCGAAGTAAGAAGACTAAAGGAAATTCCTCGAAAAAGATAACTGAAACACAGAAGGTAGCTGAGACTGAGAAAACCCTTGAACCGACTTCTGCTGAGAAAACTCCTGAGAAGACCACTATTGAAAAATCTTCTGAGAAGGGTAAAATTGACGCTCCTATGAAGAAAAACATCACCATACTGAAAAGACCAGCACAGCCCGAAGTTCCACCTGTTAATCCACCCAGTCCTTCTGAGTGGAAGAATATGGTGGACCAACCACAATCAACGAGTCACGCCCGAGCTCTGCACCTTTTAGCCTGGAGGGAGAATTGGCCAAAATATAAATTCCTATCCCTCTTACAAAGTTGATGAACAGAAGCGGTTATCGTTCACAGGTACTAAAAGCATTAGCCATTGAACCGGACATAGGCTCCAAGGCCTTGACTATTGGATCGGTGACTCATTCAAACACCATGAACCTTACTGACGATCATCCTGAACTCCTTTTCGGGCCTGAAGTAAATGGTCAAGATGATACCGGTGATGTATCTCCCTTTTACATCAGTTTGAACATACACGATTTAATATTGCATAACACCATGCTGGATTCAGGTGCCTCACATAATCTGATGCCTAAAGCAGTGATGGAAAAACTGGGATTGGAGGTCACTAGACCTTACAAAGATCTACACTCGTTTGACTCCAGCAAATTCAAATGTATTGGTTTGATTAAATATTTGTGCATCACCCTGGTTCAGATCCATTCGAAAAGCATGGTAATGGACATGGTGGTTGCAGACATCCCACCAAAGTATGGCATGTTGCTATCCTAGTCTTGGGGAGATAAGTTGAAAGGAACTCTGCAGCTGGATATGTCTTACGCCACTATACCAGTGTTCGGACAACAGAGGAGGTTATACAGAGAAACACTGATGAAGTATATGGTCAGTAGTCAAGAGAAACCATGCAATTACCCCCTTTACTCTGCTCATTCTGATTTAGATTCGTTCATCTTGTACAATGACGGTGATACTGAAGAGCTAGATATTTAGCTGGTGGAAGATGTAGCTAGTCAAGATGAAGGTCCAGAAAATGGTGAGGCAGCAAAGATGAAAATGTAATAACCGAAGAGTTCCCTGCCGATTTCTGGAGTATGGATTTTGATGGAGCTGTGAGTAAAGGAGCAGGAACTGGAGTATGGTTGCATAATCATCAAAAAAGGTATTCAGAAAATCATTCCTATAAGTTAAATTTCCACTGCACTAACAACATTGCTGAGTATGAAGCTTTAATGCTCGGTCTGAAGCTGTTGAAAAAAGTTAGTGCCAAGCAAATAATGGTAAGGGGTGACTCTGAATTAATAATCAAACAAATCAAAGGTGAGTACGCTGCTAAACACCTACGCCTCAGAGCCTATAGGAACGCTATTCTTGATGCTTTGAAGTGTTTTAATGAGGTTGACTTGCAGGTAATGCCAAGAGGGAAGAATATTCTGGCCGATGGATTAGCTACGTCAGTAGCTTCCTGCAAGATTCCGTTCCGCCAAACTCGCCCATACACCATTGAAGTGAAATGCAAACCGATGGTTCCCGATAATATCAGGTATTGGCAAGTCTATGGAAATGACGATCAGATAGAGGAATTTTTGCAATGCAAGAACGATTTTGAATGTACAAACATAGATGTAGAAAATGAAAACGACAATGTAAATAATTCTGAGTTTGAAATAGATAGTTTGAATACTGTAAATACGGTA
This sequence comes from Picea engelmannii, assembly GCA_009831015.1. Lineage (NCBI taxonomy): Eukaryota > Viridiplantae > Streptophyta > Pinopsida > Pinales > Pinaceae > Picea > Picea engelmannii. The sequence goes on along the minus strand of ML828101.1, from coordinate 54,939 downwards.
GATACAGAAGATACAATAGATTCAGGAGAGTTAGGAGATGACGAAATAGATGCTGATGTTTTACAATTGAAAAGCAATGTTTTACCTAGAGGGTTTGTCCCTTTAGAAGATCTGTTTGACAATGACGATGTAGCTAAAAAACCAAAAATAGAAGCTCATGGGAAAGAGGTAGAGGACTGCAACATAGGAACTGAAGAGAAGCCTAGGATGGTCAAACTGTTCAAATCTTTACCCCCAGAACAAAAGCTTAAGTACATTGAGATATTCAAAGAATATTCAGACGTTTTTTCCTGGGGCTATGAAGATTTGAAAGCCTATGACACCAACATCATACAACACAGGATTCCCATAAAGGAAAACCAGAAACCGTTTAGGCAGAAACTTAGGAGGATAAATCCCAAGTGGCTTCCCCTGATAGAAAAAGATATTATGAAAATGTATGATGCCAAGATCATAGTCCCATTACGTTTCTCTAAGTGGGTTTCTAATTTAGTCCCTACACATAAGAAAACCGGGGAAATCAGACTCTGCATATATTTTCAAAATCTGAACAAATCATCCCTGAAGGATAATTACCCCTTGCCTAAAATGGATCACCTCCTGCAAAGAATGGTTGGGGCCAGCCGAATTTCTCTTCTAGATGGTTTCTCAGGCTACAACCAGGTGCTAGTTCACCCAGACGATCAAGAAAAAACTGCTTTCACCACACCATGGGGCACTTTCATGTATGTGAAGATGCCTTTTGGTTTGATGAACACAGGAGCCACGTTCCAGAGGGCAATGCATATCGCCTTCATTGAAGAATTAGGTAAGTTTATTGTCATTTATCTAGATGATGTGACCGTATTTTCCCAATCCGATGATGAACATCTGCGGCACCTTAGACGAGTTTTCAAAAAGTGTAGAAGGTTCGGGATTTCTTTAAATCCCAAGAAGTGTCTTTTTGGGTTAGAAGAAGGCAAACTGTTGGGACAAATCATCTCTAAAGAGGGAATCAGAATTGACCCCAGCAGAATAGAGGCCATACTAAAGTTAGAACACCCAAGAAACCTCAAAGAACTACAGTCTTTTATAGGGCAAATTAACTTTCTTCGAAGATTCATTCCTAATCTGACCGAGCTCCTCCAAAACATTACCAACATGCTTAAAAAATACGCAAAAATAAAATGGGACTCTGAGTCCAGACGATCCTTCGAACAGGTAAAACGAGCACTTACAGAAGCCCCAGTTTTGATTAGTCTTGATTTCACTAGAGATTTCTATCTTTTTTCTTTCACCTCTAAACATACTATAGCAGTTGTATTACTGCAGAAGAACAGTGAAGGGTATGAACAACCCATAGCTTTCTTCAGCAAATCTTTAAGAGATGCTGCCCTGAACTACAATATTATGGAGAAGCAGGCTTTTGCTTTGGTAAAGGCTATAAAGGAATTCAGGGTCTATATTCTTCATTCACACATCATAGCTTATGTTCTGAACGCGGTAGTAAAATATATCTTGACACAAGACAACCCTGATGGGAGAAGGGGAAAATGGATTGCAGTTATTTTAGAATATGACATAGAAATTAAGCCCACAAAACTGATCAAAGGCCAAGGCCTTGCCAAATTGATGGCTGAATCTAACTTTTAGGCTCTTGACATTAATTTTCTAGATGTGGCAAATGAACAGGGCGAGATGGTGACTCCAAATGTTAGAGAGGTTTTTCTAAACTCTTCATGGTATGCAGACCTTATTTTTGTTCTACAAAATTTACAAGCTCCCCCTGGTTTAACTAAAACTAAAGCTAGATTTTTAAAGTTGAAGGCATTCAAATTCTGTATTCTAGAAGGAAATTTGTATTGGAAAGACCTTGTAGGTATTCTTCTAAATTGTTTACTGAAATATGAAGCTGATAAAGTGTTGCAGGAGTTTCATGCAGGAGAATGTGATGGCCATTTGAACTGGAAGGTTACAGCCAACAAAATACTCAGAGATGGATTTTACTGGCCAACCCTGTTTGCAGATGTGCATCAGAAAGTAACACCATGTCACCAGTGTCAATTGTTTGAGGGTAAAAGGAAACTCATTCCTTTACCTCTGAAACCAATTTCAGTTGAGGCCCCTTTCCAGCAATGGGGACTTGATTCCATTGGTGAAATACACCCTCCGTCTTCAGGCCAACATAGGTGGATCCTTACTGCCACTGATTATTTTACCAAATGGATCAAGGCCATACCAAGCAGGCAAGCCACTGACGTTGTTATTATCAAATTTCTTGAAAATAATATTTTATCTCGTTTTGGTTGTCCTAGAAAGATCATTACTGACAATGCAGTTGCCTTTCGGTCGAAGAATCTCATTGATTTCTGCAATCATTACCACATTGGCTTGGGGCATTCCACAGCCTACTACCCTCAGGGGAATGGGTTGGCGGAATCCTTAAACAAGAATTTGGTAAATATCATCAAGAAAACATTGCAGGAGAACAAAAATTCATGGCATGATAAGTTGGTATTTGCTTTATGGGCAGATAGACTGACCACCAAAAGGTCAATTGGTATGTCACCATACCAGCTGGTTTACGGTACTGAGGTTGTTTTCCCAACTTCTTTGGGAGTCCCTGTCATAAAGTTACTTCAAGAAATGCAAGTCGAGCCAAATGACTCCCAGAGACGAATCAATCATATGATTCATTTGCAACAAACTAGAGAAGATGTTTTCAACAAAACACAGGTCATCCAAGAGAACATCAAGAAGATCTTTGACAAACGAACCAAGGAGGATGATTTTGAGCTGGGAGACCTAGTGTTGAGATGGGATTCCAGGAATGAGGATAAGGGAAAGCATGGGAAATTTGATCATCTGTGGACAGGTCCATACATGATCCAAGCTTTCAGAGGAAACAATGCCTTTTTTCTAAACAATGTCGATGGGTCAGATCTGCCAGGAGCACCTGTGAATGGCAGAATGCTGAAACATTATGTCCCAACTCAGTAAGAGATTTGAAGAACCCACTCTCCATTGTACATACCATTTTTAATTTTCAGTCTTTACTTGCATTTTCTGAGTGAAGAACATTGGTAGTTTGTTGAAGCCCGAAGAGAAGGCCCTAAGCTGCTGATCA
>ML828100.1:45154-55796 GCA_009831015.1 Picea engelmannii | reverse complement strand
AAAAAAAACTTAAATATTATTTTAAATATATATATATTTTTAAATATTTAAAATAATATTTAATTAATATAAATTTAAAAAAAAAACTTAAATATTTTTTTAAAATTAATTTAATAGTTAATTAAAAAAAAACTTAAATATTATATTAATTTAATTTAATTTAACTTTTGTTTTGTTTTTTTTTAATTTTTAATTATTTAAAATATAACTTTGTTTTTTTTTAATTTTTAATTATTTAAAATATAACTTTGGTTTCTTTTTAATTTTCGCTTAATTTGTTTTAAGATTTAGATTATATTTTTAATTAGTTAGGTTGAAATTTATTTATTTATAATTAAAAATTAATTGTTTTTAATATCTAAATTAATAACTAAGTTTTTTTTTTTTTTTTTAAATTATTAATATTTTATTTTAATTTAATTTTTAATTTTCGTTTAATGTTTTTTAAGATTTAGATTATATTTTTAATTAGTTAGGTTGAAATTTATTTATTTTTAATTTAAAATTAATTGTTTTTAATATCTAGATTAACATCTAAGTTTTTTTCTTTAAAAAAAATTATTAATCTTTTATTTTAATTTTTTAATTTAAAGTAATATATATAGAAAGAGATTAGCATCTATGTTTGGTATTTTAAATTTTTTTTTAATATGTATATTTAATCTTTGTATTTTAAAAAAATTTAAAACACTATTTTTATGTTTTAATGTAATTGTTTTTATAATTTTTATTTTATGGTTTTTTTTTAATTTATAAAAAAAATGCGTTTTTGCTTCTCTTTTTTTTCAACTTTTATGTTTTAAATTTAGAATTTCAAGCAATTTTTATGATTTAAATTTAGAATTTCAAGTGTCGAATTTTTTTTTTCATTTACTCATTTTTAATTCATTTTTTTTTATCAAAAAATCGTGATATGCTTTTTTTTTTTTCTTTATTTATAAAAGATTTTCAACCATTTTTTTTCTTTATTTCTAAAAAGGAAAAAAAACAATTTATTTAGGGTTTTTTCTTTTTTCAAATTTAATTATTTTCTTAGTGTAAATCATTTAAAAGTAATAATAAATAAATAAATTATCAAGTAATAAAAGTTTTAGATCAACTAGTTTTATTCTAGTAGGAAACTAGTTTTGCAACCAACTAGTTTTATTCTAGTAGGAAACTTGACCAAATCCCATGTCACTTTGTTTTCCAAGACATACATTTCTTCAACCATGGACTTCTTCCAAAATTTACCCTCCTTTGCATTCATTTCCTCCTCAACAGTTCTAGGATCTTCATCGGCAGTGAATAAAACAAAAGCAAAATGAAAATTGTGTGGGCTATACCTTTTTATTTTCCTTCTTTCTCATGCTAATTTCCTCTAGGGTATGAGGATCCTCCTCCTTTGGTTCATTATCTCCTACTGAGTCATATTCTTCATATTTCTACTTAAACAACATCTTATCTGGTTCTTCCTCTCTTGTTTGTTCTTTCTTGGGAGCATTTTTAATCTCTCTGGATATTACATCTCTGTTATAAACAATCTTCCTTATTTATGGGTTTCAAAGTTTATAACCTTTTACACCATGTTTATAACCAATATATATACATTTCTTTGATTTATTGTCCAACTTACTCATTTCAAGGAAGAAATCTAAAGGATTTACAGTGAAAGGAAAGGAGGAGTTGGAGTACAAGTTGAAGAAAACTCTTTATGCCTTGAAGTAATCACCAAGATGTGGTACCAAAAGTTTGATAATTATTTTTTGGGACTTGTTTTTGACAAAGAAAATTTGATCATTATGTGTACACCATGGCATGTTGGCTATCACTTTGTTATTGTGGTGTTGTATGTTGATGATATGATGTTACTTAGAAATGATAGGGAAATCATCAATGGTGTTAATTCTTGATTGTTGTTTGAGTTTGATATGAAGGATATTGGTGTTGTGAATTTTATTTTGAGCATGGAAATTAAGAAGGATTGTTTAAATAGGAGACATTGGTTGAATAAGAGGATGTATGTTGAGACAATATTAGAGAGGTTCAAGATGCAGGAATGTAAACCAATGAAGACTCATATTCTTGTGGATGTAAAGTTATCAACAAACTAATTTTGGAAGACACAAGAAGAGGAAGAGGACAGGTCGTGTGTTCACTGTGAAAGTGATAATGGAAGTTTGATGTATGCTATGATATGTACCAGACAAAACATTGACCATGTTGTGGGGGTTTTGAGAAGATATATGTCAAATCCAAAGAAGGAACATTGCACTATTGTAAAGAGGGTTTCCAAATATTTGCATGGCACATTAGATTATACAATTTGCTACCAAGGAAGGCTTAGACCAAACAAAGTATTGGATGTAGAAGGTTTTGTTGATGTACAATATGATGGAGATCTTAATCATTGAAGAAATACAAGTGGTTACATGATTAAAATATTTGGTGGAGAAATCAACTAATAAACCAAAATGTAGGTTTTAGTTGCACTCTCAACTACACAAGTTGAGTACATGGCAACCACTCATGCAAGGAAGCAATATGGTTACAAAAATTGTGTTAAGATGTCGGATTCCTACATAGAGTTGTAAAGACAGATTGTGATATTCAAAGTGCAATCTTTCTAGTAAAGAACCTTGCTTATAATTCAAAGACAAAGCATATTGCAGTGTAGCACCATTTTTTTAGAGGCGTGCTTGAAGGTAAGAAGGTGTCACTGGAGAAACTTGATACATTAAAAAATGTTGCAAACTCATTAACGAAGTTTGTAAGTATTGAGAAATTTTCTTAGTGTTGGGAATCAATGGGCTTGGTTGCCCCAAGTAGTCGATTTTGTCATTATGTGAGCCCCGTTGGAAAGTATTCAACAAGTGGGAGATTTTTGTATGTGTTGTATTTTTGCAAGTATAGATTGTGCACCCATACACGTTTTCATGACCCTAGAGGGAAAACAATTGGCTCCTTAGTTTCAAAGGCTATTGTAGGTGTATTTATGAGTTTTTTTGTGGTTTCAATGCATGGTTTTATACCCATTGTAATCTAATACCACTTGGTGGATTAGGTTTAATTGATGTTGCAGGATACCTAAATATTGTATTGTGAATGGTTAAGTAAATACAATGAGAAAGAAGTGTATCTCTAAGTTTGATGGTTTTCTTGGTTAAGAGTTTCTAGGGTAAATCTTTGTGTATATTGTGTATATGTTTCATTGTTTCCTTTGTTTTAATATTTTGTGAGCATTGTCTTCTTGAATAGGTTTTTCAAACTCTTCCTCGTACCTATGAAAATATGAAAAAATGGGTTTATAGTCCACTTGTTAAAGATCACAATTCAGAGTTTCAAAGGTAGTGATTTTTTTACTTTCAAATGTATTTGAAAAAATGGTGAGTTTACAATATTGTCATTAAATCCACAATAGTGTTATTAGAGATGATGTTTATTCTCTCTATATTTCATCTATCTCCTTATATCACTTGATTATTATTTTTCAATGAAATAACCATGTTTTTTCTCTTTCTCTAAACATCATAGCCTCTTTAGTAAAATAGGTCAAACCTCTCATGGAATAAATCCATGATCTCCTAAACAAATTTAGTAAAATAGGTCAAACCTCTCATGGAATAAATCCATGATCTCATAAACAATTGTACACATCTCTTGGAACTTCAGTACCTCAAAAGTGACAACTATTTTTATCCCATAGCACTCTATTTCAACCCTTGCTAACTTGATGATGATTTGTAACAACCAAATATTTCTAAACATCATTTACTTTCATAAGCAATTTATTTCATGAACTGAGATAATAACTTCATAACATAACAACAATCTTTATAATAGCAACTTCAGTAACTTAAATTTATCAATGAATAATGATTTCATGGCCGAATGAAATAAACACATAGTTTAACAAATTACCTGGTTCTTATGCTAACTTATATTGCCTTGTTGTTGCCTTCCTGCTACCTGATACACAGACCAACCCAGCCACAAACAAAGAATAACTACCCAAACCTACTGTCCTCCCTGCCAACTAGGAAAACTACCTAGCTCCAGGATATCTATGGATATCCTGGCCCCCGTGCCCAAAACCTCCAACAACCCAGTGCCTCAACTGATCAAAATACCATAGCCAGAACTCTACTGCTCCCTGCAAATCTCACAGTCCTCCCCGAATCCATCCTCCGTCTCCTCCCGTCGAAAATGTCCCTCCCTCGACCTCCTTTCCTCCCTTATTCCTCCTACACCGACTCCTTCCTTTACTCTCTTACCTGCCCTCGCCCCTCTCCCTGATCCTTCCTTTAATGTTTTATCTTCTCGGGACTAACAGGTTATCCCTTGTTGCATACGCAACCATTTTATAACATATATCATTGATCTCTTAAATTCATTACTCATGTCATCAAAGGTAATCTGCTGTTAAATTATTAATTAATTAATCACAATTGTATCCTTTAATTAATTAATAACTCACTTAATAAATATCATTAAATCATCTTTGTTTAATTAATACCTTGTTAACATAATTAATCCCCTAATTAGTTTTACTTTTTAATTCTTAAACATTTATCCAACTAAGGTCATTACATGATTGGTCAACGTTGGTAATGCCCTAAAAATGTTATACAAGAGTTACATGGCTTGCCATAATTGGTTTTCCCAATAATTTTTCCCACCCACCATATGGTTGAAATGATGTAAATTTCAATTCTTATATTTATAACTTCATTAATGGTGGTTTTTTTTTCCGTTACTTGTAAATATTTGTTAAAATTAACATTGATTATCTTTCATGTACTGTTAACATATCTTCATCCATTTTGGGGGAAGATCGTGAATTCATAAATTTTCATAAACACATATTACCTTGTACCAAGCTCTTTTACCAACCTATATTTTAGGTGGACTTCTTCTTTGAAGTTTTCTATCTCCTATTTGCGTATCATCTTCTCTTTTTCATAACCTTATAAGATCATTATTCTATATAATTAGTAGTCCACATCATTTTCACTATAATATCCTTCATCTTTTCTATATTCTTTTAAGTTTTTTTAATAATTTATATGTCATTTTTTCTCTAAATTTTCCTTCTATTATGTTTAGTATGCAACACAAATATCCTTATATATTGTAAATACAAATACAGCTTCAAGTTATGTAACCCTACATTCAACACATAATACATTTAGTTGTTTACTTACCCCCATATACTTCGCCTTGAACTCTATATAGACTTTGCCTATCCATACTTCCACTATAATTCCTCCGTGAAACTATGTATGAAACTATGCCTATCCATAGGAGCTTAATATCCGTGTATGAAAATTAGATATGGAAATATGATATACAAAATATGGAATTCGACATGCAAATTAGGAATGCGAAAGTGATTTACATGTGCGAGTATTTGTCACTAAGTAGACAATTAGCCCATGATAGAATGCATTGATGACTTAAAGGATAAAGCATAAAGTAGGCATAGCATCAAAAACCATACAACGAACAATTCTAAACTACATCAAAAACCATAGCATTAGAGAATTGCTTAATTGTAAATCTATTATGTAAATAAAATTGAATTAAAAAAATAATAGATTGAAGTGATCTATAATATATTTATGACTGAAAGATTCTAAGATTGAATATGCAATCTTGCATAAGATTACAATGGCGTTCATAATAATAATAATAAAAAAGTGTATAACCATTTACAATAGAGTGATGCTTATTGCGTTCATAATAATAATAATAATAACAAGTGTATAACCATTTATAATAGAGTGATGCTTATTTAACAGCGAAAGAAGGTAAACACATGGTGTAACAAGTGGATTTCTCGAGAAGTCTGGTATTGGTCAAAGTTGTACTAGAAGCAATCATTGTATTAGAGTGATGCTTATTGCGTTCATAATAATAATAATAATAAGTGTATAACCATTTACAATAGAGTGATGCTTATTTAACAACTAAAGAAGGTAAACACATGGTGTAACAAGTGGATTTCTCGAGAAGTCTGGTATTGGTCAAAGTTGTACTAGAAGCAATCATTGTATTTTAGATGTCAATGGCATGGATCCCAAAAGAAGTTCTTAAAGTTATTAGAAAGATATGTTATAGATACATATGGTATGGAGATAATGAAAAAAAGGATTTGCTATAGTTTCTTGGAAGGAGTTTCTTGGAAGGACTAGTAATGAAAAAAGGATTTGTTATAGTCTTTGGGAAGAAACTAGTCCTTTCAAAAGAAAATGGAGGATGGGGTTTAAAGAACCTATTCTTCTTTTCAAAAGCACTAGCAACAAAAAATGTGAGGAGGTTAATTCAAGGAATTGAACTATGGGTACATGTAATTAAATCCAAATACATTGCATTGGATATAGTGGAGGAATGGGTTAAGAACCCTATAAATCAATTACATAATGTTTCAATAATGTAAAAGGTGATTATATTTGCTTTCTAATTGGTGTGGAATTAGTTGGTATGACAAGTTGGCAAAGGAGACAAAGTTTGGATTGGACTTGATCCATTGTGGGTGTAAAGGAAGACACATATTATCCCCATGGATAATCTTAGAGTTAAGAAACAAAGGTTGATCTGTACCCAGGAGCGATAAGTTTCCAATAACTGGTTGTTTCTGTCACTCCTTCAAAAGGGTCAGTAATAGATCGTTTTACTTGAGTGATTTGCAATTAAAGGTAAAGTTGAAGTCTTATGCACTTGAATTGGAAGTGAATGAAAACCTTTTTAGTCTTCCTTATGTGCAATATGTCATGCTTGCCTTTAACATACTATGTGCGGAAATTCATAGAAAACAACATAAGAACATAACACACATAAGATATATGACACTTCCCTTGATAACGGAGTTCACCCTTGCAGTGGGCTACCTCTCTGGGTCATGCTCCAAAGCCTGACCGCTTTATTCTTCTCGATGTAATGCTGTCTCTCCTTACAAGTTGTAAGGCCAAAGTCCCTCTTCGGTGACGGCAACAAGAGATCGAAATGTGATCAAGAATGTATTAGCTTCACAAGTTCTACTCATGAGGCATACATGATGCTGACATGGACATCATTCCCACATACTCAATACATAAAAAAAAATGAAGAATAAAATATGACCCCCATCAACATGGAGCCATAAATAATCCTTAGATCTGTTGCTCAGATCCAAAACATAGATATGCAGCCCATACAAAAGATCCCAGAACCCATGAGAATCAGAACTGCTTCGTTGGCCACTTATCATGCAAGTGCCACAATTTCTTTGTCACATATAATTGATTGATTTGATGTGAAAGAACAGAAGAAACAAATAGATAGAAGGAATACGTTGATCTTGTCGCCTTGTTGCAACCTTTCTCTGCTCCTTCAGACCTATAACACGCATGTTATGCTGCAACATTTAATGACAAAACAACATAATGAAAAACATGTTTGTATTGGCTTCTCCATAGCTTAGCTTGTTTATCTCAAGCTCTGCTGCAAAAACAAATCTTGTCATTGAATTCGCATCGTCGAATTACCCAAAAATGATTGTCAAATTGTCTCCATCCGAGTCAGACACTTTCAGGCCCAAGAGACACCTCTGCCTCGGTCACCGTGCCACTACCACTACAATAAATGACTCATTCTGGAATTAAGCTTCTCAAGTTTTTCTCAAATCAGAAAACTAACACCACCACTGTGTTCGTGGCATCATTTTACCTAAAAATGACTGTCTCCATGCCTCAATCCGAGTCAGGCACTTTCGAACCCAAGAGGCAACCTTGCCTCAGTTTGTGTGCCAAAATCCATACAGTCTATACGGATCCATACCATGCCATAAGGGCGCGCTCCACTCTCGTGCTCGGAGTCTTCTGCTGCCTCCCAAACTCTGAACCAGAATGCCCTTCTTCTACAAATTCTCGGGCAGTTGAGCATTGATGAGGTGGTTGGCCAAACGGTTAGCGAAGCTAAGTTTAGGGCGTTGGTTGGTGGAGGTCTCGGGGTCGAATCCCATGGGCATCCCAGTTTTGGCGAATGGTTAAAACCGTTTTGGCGTGCGCGCAACTAAATTTGGCGGGCGGCCACTAAACTGGCAGAATCTGCTAACTATAGTGGAACTGCCACTTAAATGGCGACGAATTTGGTGGAGATGCTAACTATCTCTGGCGCATAGTTAGTTGCCATTAAATATAGAAATCGATTGAATGAGCTGCCAAATATGGCGGAACCGGCCCAGATTTGGCGGCTTTTTTTAATATATATATATATATTTTTTAATATTTTTTTACGAGCCCTCATTGGGCATTTCGGGGGTGCCACGTGGCATGTCCCCCATTGGGCCACGTGGCAGCTTTTGATTCGTCCACTTGGATGTTGACGTCATCTCTGTACCATACCTCCACGTCATCCTAGACACGTGGAATCTTCTGGATGGTGCCACGTGGCGTCACCTGGGGTGCCACATGGCACTTTTTCACTGGTCCACGTGGTGCCCTGAAAACCCCAAATCTGAGTGACATGTGGCAGCCTATGATGTTGCCATGTGGCATGATGACATCATCATGACACATGTAACTCTCTTTTCTTTCCATGTAGGTTGTACGAACGCTGATGTCATCCGTACGGATGATGACATCAGCAGTACGAATGTTGACTCATCCCTGTTGAATGGGTTGGGTTGACCAGAACTTTGACCGCTTATAATTTTTGATCCGTAACTCTGTTTGACGAGCCGTTTGCGTCATTGGAAATATTGTAACGCGCTCTTTGCAGTCATGTTGTTTTAATTGGATTTTGGGAACTTTGAGTTTTTCCCTTTTTCTGTCTGTTGAAGCCATTCTAAGCATCATGGGTTGCTTCTGTGCGTTCTAGGACACTTCTGAAACTTCTGTGATGTTCCCTAGATACATCTGGATCACGCCTCCCAACTGAAAAGACTTTTGGTCCCCAAAAGTCATTACATTAAGTTTCATGTCCATTGGACTTACAATAAGAAACTCATACCCAAACTACCTCACAAGGCCTAACAATATCAACATGTGCCAAAAAAAGAAGTGATATCAACAATTATCACTTTTACACAATACACTTCCATGGGGTCTGGATCACAACATGTGATTTACAAAAGATTACCACTCTCGACTAACTCAAAAGGATTTTCCCCATTTGTTCAACCATTTTTCCGAACACGTCCTCTATACCGAGTTGTCCTTTCTCTGGTAGTTGGTCTTCTCCTGGTGGTGGATTTTCTTGCAACACTGTCTAACTGACTGTCTCCCTCGGAGTTGACTTCCTAGTCTTCTTTGTCCCTCTTTGGATGTAGATCTGGATGTAAGGCCCAACAAGTGGCCTCATGATTCCCATCTCTGCTACAATGGCTGCAATAGCCTTTATCCTTCAGAGGTGCATTCCCCCTGCTCTTTTCCACGTGTGGAAAGAAATCTTCCATCCTCATCCTTCTCTTGGTTGCCATAACCTTCCTGCACAAGGATTTTCTCTTCCAACACTGGGACACTGCGTGGTTACTCAATCCACAAAAAGTGCATGGTCTTTGATGCCAAAAGATTTGTTTTATATGATTAACATGCTTATAATCAAATGGCATTTTAGAGTTTTGAGATTTCTTATACCTCAGTGAGTTTCCTCTGGAGTCAGACTGGAAAGAAGAGTTGGTCTCAACTCTGTCATTGTGATGCTCATCCCTCCCTGGTGATGTCTCGAATCCTCGATCATGAGAAGTTGTGCTCTCGGCCTGCACTGAATCAATTTCATCTCCTGGTGAACTGTTGACCTTTGGAGTCTCATTGATTGTCCAGGGGTCTTCTTCCTGAATGGTTTTGGAACTTTCTCCAACATCCTTTTGGACATAGCCTATCCCAGCATATCGAGGCCAAACCACTGCCTCAATGGGATCCACAATACCTTGGCCATTGGTTCCAAGGCCTCCTCCTTCGTATCCCATTTTTCTCATCAACTTTAAGTCGATGCAAGAGGCATGTTGTTCAAGGATTTCAAAAGAATCATCAACATTAATCAAGAAAGGAACTATACATGGTTTATTTACCTCCACCTCAAACTGGGACCCTTGGTCTGCTTCTTGAGATGTGTCCAGTTGTTCCTAGTGAGAAGGATCAGTAGAAGATGCTTCTAGGAATCCTCCTTGGTTTATGGATGCATGTAGGTCATCTTCATTTGCTTGAAAAGTGTGCATGCATTTGCATTGTCATGCTCGCACCCATAACTGGTGAAGTTGCCATGGTCACAAGATGGTCTTATCACCGTATCATTTGTAGAGCCTTCCTCTGTCTGCATTGTTATTGGACTAATTGGTAGGTGCGGACACTAACTGATCTCCCTAGATCCACCTAGATCTAGAACAAAACACACTAGAACATGACGCTTTCCTTAAGTTTTAGATATTGAATTTACTAACTAAAGAGGGATGAGTGACATACCGTTTAAATGTCGCTTCCTCTCACCATCGCCATCCTAGCTCCATTCCAACGCTCATACAATGATGAACCTGCAAAAATACGCAACCAACCAAAGTGATAGCAATAGCATAAACTCAATATAAACCTATGTATGTGATCAAGGAATCATACAATAAAACACAACAAGCTTTATAGGAAAGAATCATATTATTGTATCATATTAAATGTGAAAGAGAGATTAC
>ML828100.1:26388-45104 GCA_009831015.1 Picea engelmannii | reverse complement strand
TGTATGTGATCAAGGAATCATACAATAAAACACAACAAGCTTTATAGGAAAGAATCATATTATTGTATCATATTAAATGTGAAAGAGAGATTACAACCATGGCCTTGATGTCATAAGGTCCCTTCCAACTGTCCTTCATTCCCGACACACTTCTTGCTCCAAGGATTCTGAGAGCATAGATCTAATACTATTTACAATCTATCTTGACAAAGCAAATCTCAAATCCACTCTAACCAAGCTAACAATCCCAAAAGCTCCAAAGCTAACCAAAGCTAACTTTCTCCATGATAACTCCTCTCCTTTTATAAGTTGAAGAGGATAAGGTGAGGAGGTTAGGATGATCCCACTAAATCATGAAAGTGAGTAAGAGCCAAACCATTCAGATGCCACCTCACCATAGAAGCTTCTCCTTCTAGAAGATTCGAGAAAACGCTTGTTTTTCCCACGCGTAGGCATTCTCGCAGCCTGCCTATAGAGAAACCTGCGAACATATCGCACCCTAGCTATGGTGCAACCTGTGAGAATTAGGAATTCTCGTACCCTGCCTATATAGCAACCTGCGAACTTCCTTTTTTGCAGGGTTTTTACAAGGGAAAATGCAACTTCTTTTCTCAGGAGAAGTTCTTCTCCCTTCTCTCTTCAGGAACTCAAGCCACTGACCCCTCTGAAGGCAACAAATAGGTTTACATCATTAACGGTCATAGGGATGACGAAAATAATGTGTAACATTTATCTTCATGGCTTGCAACTACTCTTGCAACCTTTGGTTCTCTTCTTCTGCAACATGCAACAATGTCTTCAATCCAGCATTCTCTTCTTGAAGCATTTGGTTGAGTTCTTGAAGCTCATCAAACCATGATTGTTTTGGTGACCTTATCATCCTTAACTTCAACACCTACAATCGGTATCAATCCTGCTCTGATACCACATGATCTGTACCCGGGAACAATAAGTTTCCAATAATTGGTTGTTTTTGTCACTCCTTCAAAAGGGTCAGTAATAGATCGTTTTACTTGAGCGATTTGCAATTAAAGGTAAAGTTGAAGTCTTATGCGCTTGAATTGGAAGTGAATGAAAACCTTTTTAGTCTTCCTTATGTGCAATATGTCATGCTTGCCTTTAACATACTATGTGCGGAAATTCATAGAAAACAACATAAGAACATAAGACACATAAGAGATATGACACTTCCCTTGATAACGAAGTTCACCCTTGCAGTGGGATAACTCTCCGGGTCATGCTCCAAAGCCTGACCGATTTATTCTTCTCGATGTAATGATGTCTCTCCTTTACAATTTGTAAGGCCAAAGTCCCTCTTCGATGAGGACAACAAGAGATTAGAATGTGATCAAGAATGTATCAGCTTCACAAGTTCTACTCATGAGGCATCCATGATGTTGACATGGACATCATTCCCACATACTCAATACATAAAAAGATGAAGAATAAAATATGACCCCCATCAACATGGAGCCATAAAAAATCCTTAGATCTGCTACTCAGATCCAAAACATAATATGCAACCCATACAAAAGATCCTAGAATCCACGAGGATCAGAACTGCTTCGTTGGCCACTTGTCATGCAAGTGCCACAATTTCTCTATCACATATGCCTGATTGATTTGATGTGAAAGAAGAGAAGAAACAAATATATAGAAGGACACTTTCAAAAATGACTGTCAAATTGTCTCCATCCGAGTCAGACACTTTCAAGCCCAAGAGACACCTCTGCCTTGGTTATCGTGCCACTGCCTCTGCAATAAATGACTCATTATAGAATTAAGCTGCTAAAGTTTTTCTCAGATCAGAAAACTAACACCACCACTACGTTTGTGGCATCATTTTACCTAAAAATGATTGTCTCCATGCCTCGATCCAAGTCGAGCACTTCCGGACCCAAGAGGCAACCTTGCCTCGGTTTGTGTGCCAAAATCCGTACAGTCCGTACGGATCCGTACCAGGCCGTACAAGCGCACTCCACTCTCGTGCTCAGAGCCTTCTGCTGCCTCCCAAACTCTGAACCGGAATGTCCTTCTTATACAAATTCTCGGGCAGTTGAGCAATGATGAGGTGGTTGGCCAAACGGTTAGCGGAGCTAACTTTAGGATGTTGGTTGGAAGAGGTCCTGGGGTCGAATCCCACGGGCCTCCCCATTTTGGCGAATGGTGAAAACTGTTTTGGCGTGCGTGCAACTAAATTTGGCAGGAGACCACTAAACTAGCAGAATCTGCTAAATATAGTGGAACTGCCACTAAAATGGCAATGAATTTGGCGAAGATGCTAACTATCTTTGGCGCATAGTTCGTTGCCACTAAATATAGCAGTCGGTTGAATGAGTTGCCAAATATGGCAGAACCGCCCCAGATTTGGTGGCTTTTTTAAATATATATATACACATATATAAATATTTTTTCATGGGCACTCATTGGGCATTTCGGGGGTGCCACGTGGCACGTCCCCCTTGGGCCACGTGGCAGCCTCTGATTCATCCACTTGGTTGTTGACTTCATCTCTGTACCATACCTCCACGACATCCTAGACATGTGGAATCTTCTGGGTGGTGCCATGTGGCATCACCTGGGGTGCCACGTGGAACTTTTTCACTGGTCCATGTGGTGCCCTGAAAACCCCAAATCTGAGTGACACGTGGCAGCCTCTGGTTCTACCACGTGGCATGTTGACGTCATAATGACATGTGTCACTCTCTTTTCTTTCCACGTAGGTTGTATGGATGCTGATGTCATCTGTATTGATGCTGACGTCAGTAGTACGGATGCTAACTCATCCCTGCTGACTGGGTTGGGTTGACCAGAACTTTGACCACTTATAACTTTTGATCCGTAAATCCGTTTGACGAGTTGTTTGCATCGTTCGAAATCTTGTAACGTGATCTTCGTGATGATGCTTTTTTAATTGGATTTTGAGAGCTTTGATTTTTGTTATTTTTTCTGTCTGTTGAAGCCATTCTAAGTGTCCTGGGTTGCTTCTATGCATTCTGGGACACTTCTTAAACTTTTATGATGTTCCATAAATCCATCTGGATCAAAGGCTAATATATGTTAATATAGGTTGCAAACATGAACTAAACAAATTATTGGAAATGAGAATGGATTACCTGGAAGGAGTTACGAATTGAGGAGGAGTATGCAGCCAAATGACAGAGATTCATAAGCATTTTGAAATATATAGATGTTAGAATTAGATAGGAGGATTATCAGTTGGTATCATGGTCGTTAAACCTAATAGGGGATTATGTTCCAAAATTAGGATATCAAGCTCTTGCTAAGGAAGGAAGAGAGGAACAACATGTACAATGGTGGAAAAATTTATGGAAACTAAAGAGTCCAACCAAATTTAAAAAAATTATGTGGATGATCTTAAACAATAGAACACCCACATGGAACATACTACAAAAAAAAACCTTTGTTGGTCTTGGTTAGTGCGACTTATATTAGAAATCAAAAGAAACAAATGCCCATATCATTATAGCTTGCCCTTTTTCAAAGGAAGTATGGAAGGAAGTTGAGAGGGTGATAGGGTACCAAAATGTGTGGGTAGGTGATGATATTGAAGTGGCCTTTAGGTCATGGTGTGTCAACAAGGATACAAAAAATAGCAAAGCTCTACCCTTAAACATTGCATGGGGTGTTTGGTTGGCCATGAATTTGAAACTATTTGAAGGAAAAGAGACACTGCCATAAAATTATGTTGGCCATTCTATAAACATCCTAAATACATACCCACAATTTCAGGAAAAACAATCAACTCATGGTCATGTTGATTAAGGTTGGTTGTCATTGATGTCAACCCTTGAAGAAAGTCTGGTAGCGAATTTTGGTAGCACAAAGGTTTGAGTAATGGACCCAAGGTTGTTTCATGTATAATGGTATGAGTTTTAATATATTTGAAGGTAATACTATTCTATATGGATAGTACATGTCATGCCATTTTCGGTGGTATGTGGAACGTCACATAACTCATCATGGTTTGAGAGTTATGGCCTTACGAAGTTGGAGGACCCTCATATGTTGGCTTGAAGCCCCAAAAGGTCAAAGAAGTCAAAGAGCTTGCAAAGAAGAAATTATTATTTAAATGATAAAGTAAAGTGACAAAGTCAAGAAGGATTATTTAAATAATAAAGTGAAGTGACAAAATCAAAGAAGATTATTTAAATGATAAAGTGAGGTGACAAAGTCAATGAGGAATATTTAAATGATAAAATAATGGAGAACTTTCTAATTATGGAAAGTGGTTAACCCTAAAAATGAGGAAAATAGGTTAAGTGACGTAGAAATGGGTTAAGTGACCTAGAAGATGCTTCTAAGGAAGATATTTGGAGAGTATAAATAAGATGCAAGGCTCTCTCATTTCATATCACACTTGAAAATATTGAATATATATAGGTGATTGAGGTAACCAAAGGATACCTAAGCCAAATTTCAGAGGGAAGGTGAAGAAAAGAAGACCAGAATTCAAGGGAGAATAAATTCTTTTGATGATGTTTTCTAAGTTATGTTATTTACAGGTCATCTCACCATTTTCGCAATAACTTTTTTTCTAGAATTATTCAGACTGTGAAATTTATAGGCCATTGAGGAAACATATCCAATTATATGTGGTAAAAATTTCATATTTTTGGTCGTTGTATTTTTGGAGTTACACTCCGTGGAAAATAGGGTTTGTGGCTAGTCCTGAAACTAGTCTAAAACAGGTGTTTCAGGTAAAAATGTCATAACTTTTTCATAACAGATCAAAATTCAGTAAGACCAAATGTGTTGGTTAGAGTACAATCTTTAGTATTTTGTGTAACATTTTCAGCTTTATTCAACAAATATTATGTGCGGGGCATGCTCTACAAGGTCTCTCTCTAGAATAAGCCAGAATTTAGCAAGGTATGTCATTTTTTCTATAACTCCTTTTCTGAGAGGTTCCAAGTAGTGACATCTAGAGGAATTGCATAAAACAAACTGAAGAACATTGTGTACTATTTTCAGATCTTTATTCATTATAGGTACATAGTTATGATTATTTCAAGTTAGGGTTTTTGACTAATCCCAAACTAGTCATGTGAGATTAAAGAAAAGTTTGATGAAAATGTCAGTTTCTTGTTGTGAAAGTTAAGGAAGGTTTGTAGGTATGTGGTCATATACACAAGGTCTATTATAGAGTTACAAATCATATTTAGATAATGAAATTGATGAGGGATTTTGGTTAAGGTACATGGTTGAGACAGGTAGTTGATGAGTTGGCACATACATGAGGTGTATAGTTGATGATGTTGGTACATATTGATGATTCATAGTTGATGAGTAGTTGACACATGATTGGTACATACTTGGTACATGGTTGGATGCACTTGTTTATGGTACGAGTTGATTACAGGTTTTTTTGTACAGGTTGGTGCATGGTTGATGCACTTGTTTATGGTATAGGTTGATTACAGGTTGACGTACAGGTTGATGCATGGTTCAAGTTTATTGGTACAGGTTTACAGTGGTATATCTCACAGTGATAGTGTTACAATGGTTCTATCATTCTACTTCTACTTCAGGGTGGTTGGACAGGGCAAAGAAGGTGGTTGTAGCCACCTTCCAGTTGTAGTCGGAGAACATAGGGGATTGTAGCCTCCTTCTGGTTGTAGCCAGAAACTAAGAGAGTTGGAGCTTCCCTCAGGTTGTAGTCTGAGAAACAAGGGGGTTGGAGCCTCCTTCCAATTGCAGCTGGAAAACAAAGGAAGTTGGTGCTTCCAACGAATGTAATTCTTCAAGACATATAAGAAAAACCATTATGTGGTTTTCTCTCGCTTTGGGTTTCCATGTAAAACATCGGTGTACTGTGTATGTGTATGATTGTTCATTTGTTCATTGCTTATTTACTTTGTAGTTATTGGATGATAATGCTACCTTGATATAACACTTGGATTATATGGTTAAAAAGGATTAAATTGTTCTATTATTGATTCACCCCCCCTCTCAGTAATCCAACAATTGGTATCAGAGAAGGTTCCTTCAAAAATCAGTTTAACCACTGAAAGGTCGGTCATGGAGAGAAACAACTTGTATAAAAATGGAATACCACAGTTCAATGGACAGAAGTATGCATTTTGGAGCATAAGGATAAAAACATGTATACAAGCACAGGGATTTGAAATTTGGCAATCAATTGTAGATGGATACACGGCACCGGCAGTTCTGCCAAAAAATGACAAAGCAATGAAACTCGGTCAGAATAATTCCAAAGCCCAAAATGCACTTCTGAATGGTCTTAGTGAAACAATATTCACCAAAGTTGCACATTGTAAATCCGCTAAAGAGATTTGAGACAAAATTCAAAATATTTATGAAGGAGATTCAAAAGTCAAAGCAACAAACCTTGAAACTTACAGAGGTCAGTTCGAACAAATTAAGATGAAGGAAGATGAGAATATTGCAGCTTATTTTTTATGAGTTGATGAAACAGTAAATGCAATCATAGGATTGGGAGAAGAAATCAAAGAATTTGTAATTGTTCAAAAAGTATTAAGATCTATTCCTATGAGATTTAACCCTAAGATATCAACACTAGAAGAAAGATCAGATCTAAACTCAATAAGCATGGACGAATTACATGGAATCTTCACAGCATATGAAAAAAGAACTGAACAGGAAAATCCAGATATAAAAGAAGCAGCCTTCAAAGAATCCAAAAATTCAAAGCAAAAGGGAAGGCAAAAATAAAAACATAGCAACAGAAGTGACATCTCGGAAGATGATGAAGAAGTGGTCAACTTTGTGAAAAGACTAAACAAGGGAACCGACGGTAGATATAGAGGTAAGCTTCCTTTAATTTGTTTTAATTTTGATGGTATTGGTCATTTTGCTAACAAATGTCCTTATAAGAAAAAGAGAAATGATGAAGGTTACTCAAAAAGAAAACAAACATATAAAGGAAAAAGAACCACAAAGAAAGTTTTCAAGAAAAGCTTATGCACCAAAGAAGACATCTCGTCATCAGATGAAGATGAAGTCAGTGACAGTGAGACAGAAAGAGTTATATTCATGGCAATAGAAGAATCTGATAAAGAAGACTCCGAAGAAGAATATGAAGAAGTCGAAAAAGAAATTGAAGAGGCAAAAGTTGACTACCGAGAGGAATTAATGTGTGCCATAGAAGTTATCAAAAGATAAAAGAAGAAAAACAAAAAAATACAAGTAAAACTAGACAAGAAAAAAGACACTCAAGAACTAGAACAAATGATCACAAATTTGAAGGTTCAAATAGAAGAAGATAAAAAAATTGAAGAAGCACTCAAAGAACAACTAGAAGAAAAAGACAAGATCATTGGAAATTTGGAAGAAGATATTGTTACATTAAGAAAGGATCTTCAAAAGAAAAATATGCAGAACAACACAAAAGTTTTGGATGGCATTATCAACAGTCAAAAATGTCATCATGACAAGTTCAGACTTGGATACAATCAGACAGAAAAAGGATCAAGCTCCAAAACAACAGATAAAGAAACATATCCAAAAATATTTGCAGAAACAATCAAGGGGATAGGAGGATCTACAAGGAAGATTACAAGGACACTCCTCCACCGAGAAGATTCAGATTTCATAATCAACAATCGACAGATAGGCCTCAAGAAGAAGAAGAATTCATAAGAGTGTCTCCTTTCAGAAGATCTTCAACTCCCAGGTATCAAACTATCTTTTTTGGTTTATGTTATGCATGTAATAATTTTGGACATAAATATGTGAATTGTAGAGCTAACAATAGGAACAAAAACAACTTTGAAAGTCATACACAAAGGGGTTATCCAAGAAGGCCTAGTGAAACACAGAGAAGAAGTTACAACAGGTTTGAATATTTACGCACTGAAGTGGAATGTTACAAATGTAACAATTTTTGACACATGGCCAAATATTTCATAATGACAATCTCTCCTAGAGAACCGCAACAAAATAACAATAGTCACAGACATGAACCTCAGAAAAGTACATGGATAAGAAAGTAGGATCAGTATAGCAATGAAGAATGCACACTCGCTCTACAAGCTAAGCAGGAGAAACATGGTTGGTATGTTGACAGTGGTTGTTCAAAACACATGACAGGTTATAGAGATAGGTTTCTTACATTACGAAAGGAAAGAGATGGATCAGTCTCCTTCGGAAATGATGATTCAGCCAAAATCATTGGAAAATGCATAGTCATAATTGGGAACAAGAATACAAAGGAAGAAAATGTTCTACTAGTAGAAGATATGAAACATAATATTCTAAGTGTGAGTCAAATGTGTGACCAAGGTCATAAAGTTACTTTAGATTCACAAAAGTGCAAGATAAGAAAATAAGGTTCAGGAAAATTGATTGTTATAGCTGCGAGAACTTCAAGCAACATATATGTGTTAAGTGAAATTGGAAATTAAAAGTGTTGTCTAGGAAAGGAAGATGAAAGTTGGATATGGCACAAAATAATGGGTCACATACAGTTTGATAACCTTGTCAAAGTCAGCAAAAGAGAAGCAGTCAAAGAAATGCCCCAGATCACGAAACCAACCAACACTTTATGCAAGCATTGTCAACAAGAAAATCAAACAAAGACCAGGTTAAAATCAAAGGAATATTCAATGAAAAGACCACTGGAAATTGTGCATACTAATCTAGTTGGACCAACTACAACAAAGGGCTTAAAAGGTGAGAAATATTTTATGTTATTAGTTGATGATTATATAAGAAAGATTGTAGTTTTCTTTCTCAAGAATAAGTCATAAGCTTTTGAAAACTTCAAGATCTACAAGGAAATGGTTGAAAATGAAATGGATTCAAAAATCAAATGCTTGAGATATAATAATGGAGGAGAGTTCACGTCAAAGGAATTTATGGACTACTGCAGCAGTCATGAAATAAAAAGGAAATTCTTCGTTGCTAGGATACCTCAACAGAATAGAGTTGTTGAAAGAAAGAACATGACAGTACATGAAATGGATCGAACAATGCTAATGGATTCAAAATTGACAGATATTTTTTGGACATAGGCAGTGCATACAACAGTTCACATTCAAAACAGAGTAATGCTCAGAAACAACATTGACAAAACTCCTTACGAGCTATGGAAATGAAGACCAACAAATGTAAAGCACTTCAGATTTTTTGGAAGCAAATGCTACATCAAAAGAGAAGATGGCAGAATGGGAAAGTTTGAATCTCATGTGGACAAAGGAGTACTTGTTGGTTACTCAAGTACAAGAAAAGCATACAAGTGTTACAACCTGAGATTGAACAAAGTGGTGGAAAGCATCAACGTAACAATTGATGAAATGGGTAGACAAGAATTAAAGGAAGAAGAAAATGAATCAATGGAACAAATTTACGAAGAAGAAACACAAGATGAAAAAGAAGGGGAAGACAAAGAGGATCCGACAGAAACAGAAGATCAAGTTTAGCAAGTAACTCCAAAAACACCTGGCAAACGAGTACAGAAGAATCATCCTTCAGATCAGATTATCGAAAACAAAGACACAGGAGTTGAAACTATAAGAAGAATCTGTTCAGCAGAAAAAACGCACCTAGCACTCACATCTATGATTGAACCAACCTATTTTGAAGAGTCCAGCAAGGATGAATTTTGGAACAATGCCATGGATGGACAATTTAATCAAATAGAGAAAAATGACACTTGGGAATTGATTCCAAGACCAAAGGATAAGAATGTGATCGGCACAAAGTGGGTATACATGAATAAATTGAATGAAGATGGATATGCACAGCTAGATGAAAGTGGGTATACAAAGCTAGATTGGTATGTAAAGTATATGCACAGGTTGAAGGAATTGACTTTGAAGATACCTTTGCCCCAGTTGCCAAAATGGAAGCAATCTGATTGCTTTTAGCTTATGCATGCTCCAAAAATATTAAAGTGTATCAGATGGACGTAAAATCATCTTTTCTGAATGGAGAACTTGAAGAAGAAGTCTGCATTGAACAACCAGAAGGATTTCAATTGTCGGAGAACGCAGATTATGTGTGTAAATTAAAGAAGACCTTGTATGGTCTAAAACAGGCTCCTAGAGAATGGTACTCTAGACTGGATAAATATCTACAACATGCAGAGTTCAGAAAAGGAAGTGTAGAAAACAACCTCTACATCAAGGTAAGTCAAGATAGTATTTTATTAATTGAATTTTATGTTGATGATATTATTTGTTGTAGTGATGATGACAGATTAAGCCAGAAATTTGCAAAGGATATGCATAATGAATTTGAAATGTCATTACTTGGAGAACTATCCTTCTTTCTAGGACTTCAGATACGTTAAAGCAACCAAGGAATTTTTATTTCTCAATCCAAGTATATCAGAGAAATTCTAAAGAGGTTCAGAATGGAAGATTGCAAACCATTTATCACTCCCATGCAAACCAGATGCAAGTTAAGAAAAGATGATGATTCAAAGTCTACAGATCAGAGGCAATACAGGTCAATGATTGGTAGACTACTATATGTGACAGCATCCAGACCAGATGTAATGTAGGCAGTTGGACAAGTGGCACGATTTCAAGCAGCACCAAAGGAATCACATGTGTTAGCAGTGAAGAGGATTTTCATATATCTCAAAGGAACATAAGAGTTTGGATTATGGTATCCAAAAGGAAAGGATCTATCTCTTATTGCCTACACATATGCAGATTGGGTAGGTTGTATTGATGATCGGCGAAGCACCAGTGGAGAAACATTCTACTTGGGTGAATGTTTAGTATCATGTCTACGCAAGAAACAATCATCAGTATCTCTATCTACAACCGAGGCTAAGTATATTGCAACAACAACATGCTATACACAGGTTCTTTGGATGAAACAAACTCTAATATATATACAGGTTGAGTATGATGAGCCCATTCCAATCTATTTTGATAATACAAGCGCCATCAGTATCTCAAAGAACCCGATGATGCACTCCAAGACGAAACACATTCCAATCAAGTATCACTTTCTACGGGAACAAGTTACAGAAAAGAACATCAAAGTTGAGTATGTGGGCACAAAAGAACAAGTGGAAGACATCTTTACAAAACCACTTCCACGGGAATCCTTTGAGTATCTTCGCCAGAGACTCGGAGTTATTTCTACTCCAAAATGAATGTTTTTGAATGCTTATATTATATGTCTTAGATGTACACGAGGAAGCACCATAAAGAGGACAGTTCAGTTAGGGGGAGCAGCCTCAGATGGAAAGATACCTTTTCCATTGATGACAAAGGGGTAGATATTTATCATATGTAGAGAACAGAGGCATGATTCCATGGGGAGAAATGGTCACAGAGATGCAGAGAACAGAGGTATGGTTCCATAGGGAGCATGAGTGATATGAATTTAGTATTGCATGAAATGATTTCAGTATTGCATCAGAGTGTTGTCATCAATGTCAAAAGGGGTGATTGTTAATTAAGGTTGGTTTTCATTGATGTCAACCCTTGAAGAAATTTCGGTAGCGAATTCCAGTAGCACAAAGGTTTGGGTAATGGACCCAAGGTTGTTTCATGTATAATGGTATGAGTTTTAATATAATTGAAGGTAATACTATTCTATATGGATAGTACATGTCATGCCATTTCTGGTGGTATGTGGAACGTCACATAACTCCTCACGGTTTAAGAGTTATTGCCTTACGAAGTTGGAGGACCTTCATATGTTGGCCTGAAGCCCCAAAAGTTCAAAGAAGTCAAAGAGCTTGCAAAGAAGAAATTATTATTTAAATGATAAATTAAAGTGACAAAGTCAAGAAGGATTATTTAAATAATAAAGTGAAGTGACAAAATCAAAGAAGATTATTTAAATGATAAAGTGAGGTGACAAAGTCAAGGAGCAATATTTAAATGATAAAGTAATGGAGAACTTTCTAATTATGGAAAGTGATTAACCCTAAAAATTAGGAAAATAGGTTAAGTGACCTATAAATGGATTAAGTGACCTAGAAATGGGTTAAGTGGCCTAGAAGATGCTTCTAAGAAAGATATTTGGAGAGTATAAATAAGAGGCAAGGCTCTCTCATTTCATAACACACTTGAGCATATTGAATATCTATAGGTGACTGAGGTAACCAAAGGATATCTAAGCCAAATTTCAGAGAGAAGGTGAAGAAAACAAGGCCAGAATTCAAGGGAGAATAAATTCTTTAGATGATGCTTTCTAAGATATGTTATTTACAGGTCATCTCACCATTTTCGCAATAACTTTTTTCTAGAATTATTCAGACCGTGAAATTGATAGGTGATTGAGGAAACATATCCAAGTATCTATGGTAAATATTTTAGCTTGTGGTTCGTTGTATTTTTGGAGTTACACTCCGTGGAAAATAGGGTTTGTGGCTAGTCCTGAAACTAGTCTAAAACAGGTGTTTCGGGTAAAAATGTCATAACTTCTTCATAACAGATACAAATTCAGTAATACCAAATGTGTTGGTTACAGTACATTCTGTAGTATTCTATGTAAAAAATTTAGATCCATTCAACAAATATTTTGTTCAGGGAACGCTCTACAAGGTCTCTCTCTAGAATAAGCCAAAATTCAACAAGGTATTCCATTTTTTATATAACTCCTTTTATGAGAGGTTCCAAGTAGTGACACATGGAGGAATTGCATAAAACAAACTGAATAACATTGTGTACTATTTTTAGATCTTTATTCATTATAGGTACATAGTTATGATTATTTCAAGTTAGGGTTGTTGACTAATCCCAAACTAGTCATGTGAGACTAAAGAAAAGTTTGATGAAAATGTTAGTCTCTTGTTGTGAAAGTTAAGGAAGGTTTGCAAGTATGTGATCATATACACCAGGTCTATTATAGAGTTACAAATCATATTTAGATGATGAAATTGATGAGGTCTTTTGGTTAAGGTACATGGTTGAGACAGGTAGTTGATGAGTTGGCACATACATGAGGTGTATAGTTGATGATGTTGGTACATATTGATGAGTCATAGTTGATGAGTAATTGACACATGATTGGTACATACTTGGTACATGATTGGATGCACTTGTTTATGGTACAAGTTGATTACAGGTTGTTTGGTACAGGTTGGTGCATGGCTGATGCATTTTTTTATGGTATAGGTTGATTACAGGTTGAGGTACAGGTTGATGCATGGTTGATGCATGGTTCAAGTTTATTGGTACAGGTTTACAGCGGTATATCTCACATTGATAGTGTGACACTAGTTCCATCATTCTACTTCTATTTCAGGGCGGTTGGACGGGGCAAGGACAGGTGGTTGTAGCCACCTTTCGTTTGTAGCCGGATAACATAGGGGGTTGTAGCCTCCTTCTGGTTGTAGCCAGAGAATAAGGGATTTGGAGCTTCCCTCAGGTTGTAGCCTAAGAAACAAGGGGGTTGGAGCCTCCTTCCAGTAGTAGCTGGAAAACAAAGGAAGTTGGTTCTTCGAATGAATGTAATTCTTCAAGACATATAAGAAAAAACATTTTGTGGTTTTCTCTCACTTTGGGTTTCCACGTAAAACACTGGTGTACTGTTTATGTGTATGATTGTTCATTTGTTCATTGTTTATTTACTCTGCAGTTATTGGATGATAATGCTACATTTATATAACACTTGGATTATATGGTTAAAAAGGATTAAGTTTCTCTATTATTGATTCACCCCCCCCCCTCTCAGTAATCCAACAGGTCACACAAAATAAATAATATATAATAACTTCCCATGGGAATACTTTGATGGTGCATGTCAATGGATCCCTCTCCAAAGTGGAGAAAGAGGAATATTGTTACACTTATCACAAAAACATATCATTAAATCCAAATATGGGATTGGGTAGGAATCAAATATCTTTTTTGATTTGATGGCCCTCTAACTAGTTTTGACACTGGCCCAAGAATCAATATATTTTAATATTAAAATTTATGGTTATTTGTTTCTTGTAATTCAGTGGATGTGCAAGGAAATAACTTTGAGAAACTTTATATAATAACCCTTGTTTAATGATGTACATTCACTACTTTCAACTTTCTCACAAATATCCTTTTCACATATCTATAGGGATATGAAAAGGATAGAGGATGAACTTTCCAGATGGAATAAAGATGGAACAAGAACCTGGATGGTATCAATACAATAGGAAGGGAACACTTTTGATTTTTCTCATGAGTCTTGGATATAATTTTGTTTACTTACATATTTGTTTCTTGTATAAGCCTGAGAACTAATGCTAGTAGAGAAGACTGAAAACATCTATATTCAGGGTATCCTTTTGAGATGATGACACAAAACTTTATTATTATTTTTTGAACATTGTATGCAAAGTAGGCAAAGAGGCATGTGAGGTCAAAAGCTATGTGCAAGGATGAAAGAGATTTTTTTAATGCATTTAGCATCTAGTACATTGTAATTTTTTTTATTAATGTAATATCCCTAGGCCGAACCCCAGTTGTAATGTAAATATAAGCTAGTGAGCAAAGATACTTTGGGCCAGAGTGCCTATGTGATTAGGCTGATGAGTCTGGATGTTAAATGGCCAATGAGCCTAACATTGTAAATGTAATCACACATGATGATATTAATAAAATATATCACTATTGCAGACCAACCAAAAAAAGAGATGGGGGGGGGACTCCATTAGAAAGGGAAAGGGGGCTAAGAGTCTTGGAAGAGGGGAGAAGACAAGGAAATATTATTATAATATTTCCTAAAGTCTAAGTTGTGGGATATGTTTTTATCCTAAGTTCCTAAGTGTAAGGAACAAGTCACCAAGTGGAGCTCATGTAGTTCCTAGCTTGACAAGTGTCAAGGGAATGAAAATATATTGTTGATAACTTAGTGTAATTCGGATCTTTCCCATTCATTCAGATGATCATTCTCTCATGTTCACTTTGTCATCTACCTTCCATATATTTACTTTGGAGTTGTTTTGAGGAGTAAACTTGAATAATTGAGCTGAAGAGGTGGGTTGACAGGCCTGTGTGCTGCTAAAGAGGTGGCTTGTCAGGCCCGCGTGTTGTTGAAGAGGTAGGTTGTCGAGATCATGAGTTGTCGAAGAAGCGGGTTCTCAAGCCCGTAAGCATTTCTTTCCAGGTGAGAGAATTGTTGGCATTTGATTTCCCAAGGTGCCAAGTTGCAACTACAGGGCTCTGAGAGTTCTTGTATGTCCTATTGTTGAAACCCTAGAAGGGAAGTGGGGCAGTCGAAAGACTGTTGAGAAGAGAAGGGGTGCACTTCCTAGGGTGGGACAAGCATGTGGGGAATGAGAGACTATATGTTGTCTGCTTGATTTGACACTTGATTCTTTATAATTGTTGTTTTTGACAGACCTTAGCCTGGTTTAGGAATCGTTTTCCTCAGTGGAGTGTTCCCCTGTCTCGGGGGTGACTTGTTGCGGAGATTTTATGAGAAACAGAGTCTATGGTTGGGAGGAATGTCTAAGGTTTTCATGTAGTTGGTGATTATTCACAAAAGATAAGTTTCTTTTGTGTGTTTATCTAATTACTGCATGATTTATTATCTATTTTATGTTATGGGTTTTTATTGTATTATTATGCATTCTTATTTACATTAATGGTATCAGAGTTGGTAATTTCACGGGGCATTTCCCAACTTGGGGATGGGAATGCTACTACGTGGTATCAAAGAGAAATTGTTTTGGTTTTTTGGTAATGGGGACGTTACAATGTGGTTACGGGACTCAACTAGGAGGTCGGGTACATTACAGTGTGGTATCAAAGATAATTTGGTGAGTTTGATGTAACTGGAATGTTACAATGTGGTATCAGAGCCACAGGTTCAAAATTGACCCTATATGGGCCATAGACAGAGCATCGAAGCTGAGTTTGTA
Source organism: Picea engelmannii (assembly GCA_009831015.1). NCBI lineage: Eukaryota > Viridiplantae > Streptophyta > Pinopsida > Pinales > Pinaceae > Picea > Picea engelmannii. Next base: position 29,284 of record ML828100.1, on the reverse strand, counting down.
GATTCTACAAGACAATTGTTCGACTGAATTTTTGAAATGGATGTTTGCAATACGTTTGTCAAAATTACTGCAATGAAATTGGGGAAATTTCACTAGTAATTGAGGAAAATTAGCCAGGGATTAAACATCCCAATTTTAATTTCAGTCTGGGCATTTTTCGGGACTGTAATTGACTGAATTATGGATTTTGGAAGTTACAGTACAACCATGGTGAAATTGAGCGAAATCGGGAAAAAGCCCTAATGTCTACAGTTTAATGCATGGAGAATTTGACGTGGAAGAGTCGAATTTCGTGCGTAGAAGCCAAATTGGCATGCCCAAGGTCAAAATCAGCCACAAAAATCTTAATAATAGAGTTCCATGGTGGTTGCGAAAATATTTTCGAATTATGCATTTTAGGGAATTTTGGAGGAATTCAAAAATTGGAAAAATTCGGGTATTTTTCCATATATGACATGGCGATGACATGGAAATTATGTGGCATAGGTGATGTGGAGTTCCATGGTGGTCAGTGCATAGTGGAAACATTTTTCACGGTGGTAGGTGACGTGGGAGTTATGAGCGTAGGTGGTTTAGTTGATACCATAAACCATTGTCACATGGGGGCGAAGTGGTTTTGGCTCACAGCCTTGTACCATGCAACATAGCTCACATCGTTCCACATAGCATGAGAAAACCATCATCGTGACCCAAATGGTTTTTAAAAGTTGAGTATGTTTGGGGTGCGACATGGCCTTTCGGTTGTTGATCTCGCTCGATCTCAACCGTCAGATTAGGGAGACGTGCAAGTTTACGCGCACCGAGGAAAAAGGGTGCGGGATGGGACTCGACCATTATTATGACCAATGATAAGGTGCCACATGGGACTTTGACAATCAAGGTGGGACCCCTATCCCATGCGTGTTCATAAATGTGCCAACTAGGCAGGTGGGTCCGTAAAATGTAAGTATTTTATTGAATTTTAAGGCCCACGTAAAAAGGTAAAAGATAGAAAGAAGAGAGTGAAGGTTGATGAGGTAGGACTAGACAGTCCAGGAGGCTAACATGGAATCATATTGAGGTTACAAGTGGACTGATAATGCTAGATCAGTCACCAAGTCAACATAAATCAATTAATTTTCTCAGAAAATTACATCATTTTTCGGGTCAGGTTCTTATAGGTTGTTTTTGAAGGCCTAAATAACATTTCAAATACTCAAAAACCACGAGAATAAAGTGTAATATGGTACACTTTGTCTCTACATATAAAATAAAATATCTTGAGAGAGATTTCTAATGGTGTAAATCATTCGTCAAACGGAGCTAGTATGAGGAAGTTACAGGTCAAACATTGCAAGGTAAATTTTTGGGTACCAGTTCACTCTGGAGGCCATAACTTCCTGCTCCAGAATCGTATGGAGGCATAGGAATAGTCCATGGAAATATATTTGGCCATAGAATACATTCATGGATTTTAATCAAGTTTTTGCGTACATGAAAGTGCACATGATGACGTAGAATACACATGTAGCATTCAAGGCTAAAATAATAAATGGGCCTTAAACTTCAGCAGGATGTATCTAACAGCGTGAAGCTCAGATTAAGGAGAAACTTGGTCAAATTGTTCAAAATGGGGTCATGAAAAAACCCAATTGATATCCTACCAAAATCCCAAAGGAGGTAGAGTATGGATGCAAGAACATGGTTGAACTTACATCTGGTTGAAGAGTGTGTAGAAGGAGCAAATGGGTAATTTTTAAATGACCATAACTTTCTGCTCATAACTCAGAATTGAGAAGGAAAATAGTCATTGGAAAGATATTGGACAAAAGAGTCCAAATATGCACCTAGAAATGTGAATTGGACATTCAGATTCACAAGATATCAGAAAGAATAATTTTGTTGTATTTTAAAAGGAAGAATGGTGCATAATATTTAAATATTTGTTAAATTATTAGTCTAACAAATCCTATTTCCTGCACATTTTGTAGAGTTAAAAGAAAATAGATCAAAACAAGATCAACATAAAGATCAGAGGTATGGAAGATTCACAAAGGAATTATAACCATGAAGATGAAGTAAGAGGGTTGTATGCAGCATGGGTAATGCAAGGACATAATCAAATGGTCATGGAGAAAGGAAAGAAGAAAGCATGAACTTGGTGGAGACCATCAAGATCCTGCAAAAAGATGTCCAAAGTTATAAGGTTGATAATGAGAGGCTTATGAAATCCAAAGAGCAACAATATGGCTTCAAAATCAAGTTTCTATAGAGCTTGGACAAAATAGAGAAGAAAATGGATAAAGAGACATAATCAAGAAAGTCAGGGAGTTATAAGTATCAGGATAAAAGAAGAGAAGAAAGAAGTGTTGATAGGCATCGTCATCACTTAGCAAGGCATTCAACTAGGAGAGCACACAGTAGTTCAAGTCCATCTCCATTTAGGAAGCATAAGAAGAGGTATGGATTTGATGAACTACAAGGAGAGATGAATAAGATCAAGCCTCCTACCTTTGACAGTGAGCACAAGAAGGATGAGGATGCAGAGACTTGGCTTTTAGGGATGAGGAAATATTTTCTATTGTATAATTATTCCTCACAAACAAAAGGGAGAATTTCCATCTACTAAATCAAGGGAAAAGCATCAATGTGGTGGGACCAATTTGTGCAAGTGCAACACATTGATGAGAAGAAGATTACTTGGAGGGATTTCAAGAGATATTTTCAAAAGAAGTACTTAACCAAGTGTTTGTAATGACCCTTTACTTATTAATATGAATAATTTCATAAATAATCCTAAAAATTAGCTAAATTATAATTAATTATTATATAACCTTAATTAATTATATGTTATTAATTAATTATTTTTTACTATGATTAGCTTAAGTATGATTAACTCTTTAATTAAGGGTTAATG
>ML828099.1:50673-62094 GCA_009831015.1 Picea engelmannii | reverse complement strand
ACCCCAAGGATTGTAGTCCGTAATAAAAAGAAAATTGTACATACATCTTGTGTTCTTTGTGTTCATTGTGGTGATGACTTGTTGATGATATATTTATGATATATGTTGCTGATATGTGCTCACATCTAACTGGTTATAAATGACAACAATGGGAAATGAATAAATGTTGAATGCTAATTGATGAGTTTTGTGCAAGAGGAAAGTTTTGGGAAAAAGAGCCCCACACTCATTCACCCCCCCCTCTAAGTGTGGTAGGTGTGTCCAACACATAAAACTTTGGAGTCAATTTATTCTTCCCATGTTGTTTAAGGGATAACTGTTTGTACGTTTGAAGTCTCACAAATACCCAATTCTCCTACTTCGAACTCTCTTTCTATTTAGTTTTGGTCTGCTTGTTGCTTCATTCGGTTCCTTGCAATTGTTAAGTTTTCTTTGAGTAACTAAAAGATTTTCCGACTTTCTTCTAAATGTTCTTTTACTGACGCAACTTTTATGTGGATGGTGGCCAACTCCTTCCATGATGGAGGTTCGTAACCATAAAGAGCTTGGAAAGGTGTCATTTTAGATGATGTGAGATAAGTGGAATTATACCACCACTCAACAAGGTGACACCATTGAAACCATTTACTTTGTTTATCGGAGATAAAACAACGAAGATAGGTTTCTAAACATTTATTGACGTCTTATGTTTGACCATCTGTTTGAGGGTGGTAATATGAGCTCATATTGATAGAGGTTCCGATCTGTTTGCAAAATTCTCTCCAAAAATTCCCTTTAATTTTGGCATCTCTATCGTTGACGATTACTTTAAGGAACCCATGTAGTTTGTAAATATTTTACATAATATTTCAGTCGTTTGTTTTGCTAAATTTGTTTTCCTTATTCCAATAAAGTGTGCATACTTAGTTAGTCTGTCTAATACTACTAATATTTTATCTTTTATGTCCGATATGGGTAGTCCTTAAATGAAATCCATTGAAATTTCTTCCCATTTTTGGTTGGGAATGTGTAACAAGTGGAGTAACCCAGGGGTTGACACATTTTCATTCTTTTTCCTTTGACAACGATCACATTCTGCTACATATTTTCAAATATCTGCACTCATCCATTTCCAAAAAATTGATCTTCGTGCATTATAGTATGTTTTGAAAAATCCTACATGACCTACAGCTGGGTAGTCATGAGATTCTTGAAGAACCTTGACTTTAAATCTTGAGTTGGTATTTAATTAGATTCTCCCCTTATACCATAAGATGTCATTTTTCCATTCGAACTTAGGATAATGATTCAAATTGTTGATTATAGAGAAAGTCTCCGGGTTTTTTGCATACTCAGTTTCGATTTCATCCAACCATTCTGGGATGGCTATTGATATTGCAAAAACTTGTGTTTCTTCATCTTTTTGTGATAGGGCATCAACCGCAATGTTGTCTTTTCCTCTTTATGTAGAGTTTCCATATCAAACATCGCAATTTTCTCTATCCACTTTTGTTCTTCAGTTGACAATTTTTTTTTTGTAACAAGTATTGGAGACTGTTATGATCTATGTGTATCAAGAACTTACTTCCCAATAGATATTGGCACCATTTTGTTAATGCATGCATGATGGCAATAATTTCCTTGTTGTAAGTGGATTGTAAGCATTCTATTTGATTTAATTTCCTTCTCTTAAAATCTATTGGGTGCCCATCTTGCATCAATATTGCTCCAATTCCAAGACCTGACGCGTCACACTCGATGATGAAAGGTTTGGAGAAGTCAGGTGTTGCTAATACCRGGGTTGTGGACATAATGTTTTTAAAGTTTTCAAAAAATTTATGTGCTTCCACGTTCCATTGGAAAGAGTTTTTCTTAAGGAGATTTGTTAGAGGGGCATTTAAATGAGCATAATTCTTGACAAATCTTGGATAGTATCTTGCTAATCCTAGAAATCCTCTTAACTTGGATATGTTTTTGGGTTTAGGTCATTCTGTGATTTCCCTAATTTTCTTGGGGTCTGCCTTGACTTCTTTTTTGGATATGATATGACAAAGGTAATCTACTTCCTCCTTGCCAAATGTACATTTTGACATTTTGGTGTAGAATTGATTTTCCACCAGAAGAGATAACACTTGTCCCAAATGTTTCATATTCTCCTCCCATGTTTTACTGTACACTAAGATATCATAGAAGAAGACTAAGACATGTTTCCGTAAGTATGGGTGAAATAATTCATTCATTGTCACTTGGAAAGTGGCGGGGGCATTAGTTATCCCAAAAGGCATCACCTTGAATTCATAGTGTCCTTCGTGTGTCTGGAAGGAAGTCTTGGCTACATCTCCTAGTCTTACTTTGATAGTCTAACTCTGATATGATAGTACCCAGATCTTAAATCAAGTTTTGAAAAATATCTTGCTCTGTGAAGTTCATCCAACATTTCATCAATAAACGGGATGGGAAATTTATTTTTAATTGTTATTTTGTTTAGCCCTTAGTAATCTTTGCATAATCTAAAAGATCCATCTTTCTTTCGAACTAACACTATTGGAGCTGCATATGGACTTCTTCTTTTCGTGATGACACCACATTTTAATAGGTCTTAGACTAATCTTTCTATCTATGTTTTGTGGTGATGGGGGTATCTGCACGGTCTAACCTTGACTGGGCTTGACCCTGGTTTAACTTCAATTATATGTTCAATTATTCTTTGAGGTGGTAACTCCATGGGAAGGTCTTCAACCACCTTCTTATGTTTTTGAAATAGATCTTGGATGTCTGATGTTCTGGAGTCATCCTGTTTTGATTCTTGTATTTATATGTTGTGGCATTGGATGAAGTATGTGGCTTCTCCTTTTTCGGATCATTTTTTCCATTTGTTGTGACGACACAACCTGTGTTTGTGGAGGTTGAAAACCATCTAATTTATAATTTTTCCCTTGCCACTTGAATTGGATGAAATTTTCCTGTTGATTGACTAAGTATGTGCCCAAGGCTTGTAACCATTGGACTCCTAAAACCACATCTACTCCTCCCAGAGGGATGGTGTAGATTTCTGATTCCAGATTGAAATCTTGGATTTGGAGTTTCACCTTATGGCATTTTCCAACATTTCCAAAAAAAAATTCCGTCTGCAACCATTACATTCATATATGGAACTGGATATACAAATAATTTGAGTTTCCTTGAAATCTTTATATCGAGGAAATTGTGGGTACTTCTAGTGTCGATTAGTACGGTGACATTATCATTTTTTATATCTCCTTTTTATTTGAGAGTTTTTAGTTGGGTAATGCATGTGATGGCTGCGAGCAATATTCTTGGTGTGTTGTCTTCTATGCCTTTTACTAGAGAAACAACCAAGCAACATGTCCTTATGAAGGATGATGCAGCAGAGACCTCATCCTAGGAAAAAAGGAAATTATCAATCTTCTAAGAAACCTATTGAATTTGTTGACATCACTACTCCTCAACATGAAATAAACCTCACCTTTAAGAGGCTCAAGAGGCAGCTCAAGGAAGAAAGAGTTGAAGTTGATAAGTTGAAAAAGGAAGACTTGGGTTCCAAAAATAAGCTTAAGGAAATGTTAGGCATGTACCATGAGACAATTGATAACGCAAGATTTTTGGATAAAATATTCTTTCCACTTCATAGGAAGCTCAAAATTCTCTACAGGCAGAACAAGACCCATCAAGCTGAAATCAAGAAATTGAAGGCAGAGCTACAACCTTTCAAAGAAGAATTGACAAATAGAAACCTAGACATGTTGGCTAGGGTTTATACTAGAAGAAGCTCTAGAACTAAAAGATAAAGACATTGATCTTCCAAAAAACCAACATTAATTTTTGGTCAAAGTTTCTTGTATATTCCTGTACAAAGTCTTGGTGATGGCTATTATTTGTGAACCATAACTATTAGTTTTGGTGTCTTTTCCCCAGTTATATATCAAGGTAATGGAGTTTTGTAGCATATATGGACACTTGGTATGAGTTGTGAGGTGATGAAATATTGGAAAAAATGAAACAAGACGCTACATGAAATTTCACAGCGTGTGGAACCATTGGCACTGCGAACTAGATGTTTCGAGATAGTTTGTAGCGTTGTGCGATGAATTCGGTTTTTTGGAGATTTTGGAGGGAATGAGAGATTCCAACTATCAAGATGGATTTGTACCAACACTATGAAGGTTATTTGCGATCTGGGATGCCACCTGCCTAAAGAAGATGCACCCTTATGGACACATCATCAACCATTAAAGACTATTGCATACGTTTCCAACATCCTCCTTGAAAGTAGCCGTTTGTTTGTTTTCTGTTATACACTTGTTGGATTCTATGAGGAAGTTGTAAGGTGAATTGTAAATATGGAATTGATTGTTTAGGCTATTTAAAGGACATTGTAAGACTTAGGAGGGTTCAAATTGTGTGACAAAAAAACTCCTATTTTGATATTGTCTTTGTAACAAAGTTTTTCTCCTAATGTATGGACCCGATCCAAGATACTTTTGTTGGATTACTGAGAGCGGGGGTGAATTAGTAATAGAGAAATATAATCATTTTTAACCATATAATTCAATTGTTATATCCATGTAGCAGTATCATCCAATATTTTCAGATTAAATAAACAATGAACAAATGAATAATCATACACATACACAGTACATCAGTGTTTTTACGTGGAAACCCAAAGCGGGAGAAAACTACATAATGTTTTTTCTTATATGTCTTGAAGAATTACATTCATTGGAAGCACCAACTTCCTTTGTTTTCTAGCTCCAAATGGAAGGAGGCTCCAACCCCCTAGTTTCTCAAGCTACAACCTGAGGGAAGCTCCAACTCCTCAATTCTCTGGCTACAACCAAAAGGAGGCTACAACCCCCTATGTTCTCCGGATACAACCAGAAGGTGGATACAACCACTCGTCCTTGCCCCATACAACCTCCCCGACATATAAGTATAATGATGGAACCATTGTCACACTATCACTGTGAGATATAATGTTGTAAACCTATACCAATCAACCTACACCAAACAACTTGTACCAATAACCTAAACCATGCATCAACCATGCATAAACATGTAATCAACCTGTACCATAAAAAATTGCATCAATCATGCACCAACCTATACCAAACAACTTGTAATCAACTTGTACCATAAACAAGTGCATCAACCATGCACCAACATGTACCTTGTTGAATTCTGGCTTATTCTAGAGAGTAAACTTGTAGAGAGTACCCCGCACAGAGTATTTGTTGTATGGATCTTAAAATTGTACACAGAATAATACAGACTATACTCTAACCAACACATTTGGTCTTACTGAATTTTGATCTGTTATGAATAATTTATGACATTTTTACCCGAAACACCTTTTTTAGACTAGTTTCAGGACTAGCCACAAACCCTATTTTCCATGGAGTGTAACTCAAAATATAAAACGACCCACAAGCTCAAATTTGTACCACAACTACTTGGATATGTTTCCTCAATGGAATCCCAATTTCATGGTCTGAATCATTCTAGAAAAAAATTTATTGCGGAAATGGTGAGATGGCCTGTAAATAACATACCTTAGAAAGCATCATCAAAAGAATTTATCATCCCTTGAATTTCATCATTCTTTACTTCACCTTCCATCTGAAATTTGGCTTAGATATCCTTTGGTTACCTCAGCCACCTGTAGATATTCAATATGCTCAAGTGTGATCAAAATGAGAGAGCCTTGCCTCTTATTTATACTCTCCAAGTGGCTTCCTTAGAAGCATCTTCTAGGTCACTTTGCCCACATAGCCACTTTGTCCACATAGTCACCTATGTCCAATTTTTCCCAATTTTCCACTTGTCCATGTATCCAATAGCCACTTGACCACTTAACACATTTTTCTCATTTTAGGGTTAACCTTCTTATAACCACTTTTCATAATTAGAAAGTTCTCCATTTACTTCATTATTTAAATAATCCTCCTTGACTTTGTCACTTCACTTTATTATTTAAATAATCCTATTTGACTTTGTCACTTCACATTATTATTTAAATAATCATCTTTGACTTTTTCACTTCACTTTATTATTTAAATAATCCTCTTTGACTTTGTCACTTCACTTTATTATTTAAATAATCATCTTTGACTTTGTCACTTCACTTTATTATTTAAATAATCCTTTTTTACTTTGTCACTTCACTTTATTATTTAAATAATCTCTTCTTTGCAAACACTTTGACTACTTTGACCTTTTGGGGCTTCTAAATGACTCATGAGTGTTCTCCAACTTCACATGGCCATAACTCTCTAACTGTGAGGAGTTATGTGACGTTCCACATACCACAAGAAATGGCATGACATGTACTATCCATCTAGAATAGTCTTACCTGCAAATATATCAAAAACCATACCATTATACATCAAACAAAATTGGGTCCATTACCCAAACCTTTGTACTACCAGAATTAGTTACTAGACTTTATTCAAGGGTTGACATCAATGACAACCAACCTAATTAATCAACAATATCCCCCTTTGGCATTGATGACAACACTCTGATGCAATATTGAAATCATATCACTCATGCTCCCCCTGGAACCATGCCTTCATCTCTGTGACCAATGCTCCCCCTGGAACAATGCCTTCATCTCTGTGACCAATGCTCCCCCTGGAACCATGCCTCTGTCCTCTGCATCTGATAAATATCTCCCCCTGGAACCATGCCTTTGTCCATTCGAGGTTGCTCCCCCTAACTTACTCATCTGATCTCCCAACCTGAACTGTCCTCTTTATGGTGCTTCCTCATGTACATCTAAGACATATAAGATAAGTATTCAAAAGAATTAATTTTGGAGTAGAAATAATTTCGAGACTCTGGCGAAGATACTCAAAGGCTTCCCATGGAAGCGGTTTTGTAAAGATGTCTACCACTTGTTCTTTTGTTCCCACATATTCAACCCTGGTATTCTTTTCTGCAAACTATTCTCGTAGAAAGTGATAGTTGATTGGAATGTGCTTCTTCTTGGAGTGCATCTCCGGGTTCTTTGAGAAACCGATGGCAATTGTATTATCACAATATATTAGAATGGGCTCATCATAATCAACCTGTATATCTGTCAGAGTTTGTTTCATTCATAGAATCTATGTACAACATGTTGTTGTTGCAATATACTCTGTCTCGGTTGTAGATAAAGATATTGATGATTGTTTCTTGTTTATCCATGATACTAAACACTCACCCAAGTAGAACGTTGCTCCAATGGTGCTTCGTCGGTCATCAATTCAACTTGCCCAATCTGCATCTGTGTAGGCAATAAATGATAGATCCTTTCCTTTTGGATACCATAATCCAAACTCTTTTGTTCCTTTGAGATATTTGAAAATCTTCTTCACTGCTAATACATGTGATTCCTTTGGTGCAGTTTGAAATCGTGCCATGTGTCCAATTTTATGCATTACATCTGGTTTGGATCCTGTCACATATAGTAGGCTCCCAATCATTGACCTGTATTTCCTCTGAACTGTAGACTTTGAATCATCATCTTTGCTCAACTTGCAACTGGATTGCATGGGAGTGATAACTAGTTTGCAATCTTCCATTCCCAACCACTTTATCATTTCTCTGATATACTTGGTTTGAAAAATAAAAATTCCTTGGTTGCTTTGACGTATCTGAAGACTCGGAAAGAAAGATAGTTCTCTAAGTAATGACATTTCAAATTCATTCTACATGTCCTTTGCAAAATTCTGGCTTAACATGTCATGAGTACTTCCAAAAATATTATCACCAACATAAACTTCAATTAATAAAATACCATCTTGAGTTACCTTGATGTAGATGTTGTTGTCTACACTTCTTTTTCTGAACCCTACCTGTTGTAGATATTTATCCAGTCTAGAGTACCATGCTCTAGGAGCCTGTTTTAGACCATACAAGGCCTTCTTTAATTTACACACATAATCTACGTTCTCTGATAACTCAAATCCTTCTGGTTTCTCAATGTAGACATCTTCTTCAAGTTTCCCATTCAGAAAAGTTGATTTTATGTCCATCTAATACACTTTAATATTTTTGGAGCATGCATAAGCTAAAAGCTATCAGATTGCTTCCATTCTGGCAACTAGGGCAAATGTCTCTTCAAAGTTGATTCCTTCAACCTGTGCATATCCTTTACATACCAATCTAGATTTGTTCCTTGTAACATGTCCATCTTCATTCAATTTATTCCTGTATACTCAATTTGTGTTGATCACATTCTTATCCTTTGGTATTGGAACCAATTCCCAAGTGCCATTTTTCTCTATTTGATCCAATTCTTCATCCATGGCCTTATTCCAAAATTCATCCTTGCTGGCATCTTCAAAACAAGTTGGTTCAAGCATAGATGAGAGTGCTAGGTGTGTTTGTTCTGGTGAATGGATTCTTCTTCTAGTCTCAACTCCTGCATCTTTGTTTCCGATAATATGATCTGAAGGATGATTCTTCTGTACTCCTCTTCTAGGTTTATTTGGAGGCACTTGATTAAATTTTTTATTCTATCAGATCCCCTTCATCTTCCCCTTCTACTTGTTTTTAATCTTTTGCTTCTTCTTTGTAAAGTTGTTCCATTGATTCATTTTCTTCTTCCTTTAATTCTTGTCTACCTGTTTCATCAATTGTTACGTTGATTCTTTCCACAACTTTGTTCAATCTCGGGTTGTAACATTTGTATGCTTTCCTTGTACTTGAATAACCAACAAGTACTCAGTTCTCCACACGAGAGTCAAACTTTCCCATTCTTCCATATTTTCTTTTGATGTAGCATTTGCTTCCAAAAACTCTGAAGTGCTTCACATTTGTTGGTATTCCTTTCCATATCTCGTAGGGAGTTTTTTCAGTGTTGTTTCTGAGAATTACTCTGTTTTGAATGTGGATTGTTGTATGCATTTCCTGTGTCCAAAATATATCTTTCAATTTGGAATCCATTATCATTGTTCGAGCCATTTCCTGTATTGTCTTGTTCTTTCTTTCAATAAATCCATTCTGTTAAGGTGTCCTAGCAGTGGAGAATTGCCTTTTTATTCCATGCCTGCTGCAGTAGTCCATAAATTCCTTTGAAGTGAACTCTCCTCCATTATGATATCTCAAGCATTTGATTTTTGAATCCATTTCATTTTCAACCATTTCCTTGTAGACCTTGAATTTTTCAAAAGCTTATGACTTATTCCTAAGAAAACAAACTGCAGTCATTCTTGTATAATCATCAACCAATAACATAAATTATTTATCACCTTTTAAACCCTTTGTTGTAGTTGGTCCAAATAGATCAGTATGCACAATTTCCGGTGGTCTTGTCGTGGGATATTCTTTTGATTTAAACCTGGTCTTTGTTTTCTTTCCTTGTTGACAATGCTTGCATAAAGTGTTGGTTGGTTTCGCGATCTGGGGAATTTCTCTATTTGCTTCCCTTTTGCTAACTTTGACAAGGTTATCAAAATGTATGTGACCCATTCTTCTGTGCCATATCCAACTTTCATCTTCCTTTCCTAGGAAACAGTTTTCATTTCCAATTTCACTTAATACATATATGTCGCTTGAAGTTCTCGCAGTTGTTGCAATCAATTTTCCTGAACCTTATTTTCTTATCTCGCACTTTTTTGAATCGAAAGTAAATTTATGACCTTGGTCACACATTTGACTCACACTTAGAAGATTATGTTTCATATCTTCTACTAGTAGAACATTTTCTTCCTTGGTATTCTTGTTCCCAATTCTGACTGTACCTTTTCCAATGATTTTAGTTGAATCATCATTTCTGAAGGAGACTGATCCATCTCTTTCCTTTCTTAATGTAAGAAACCTGTCTCTATTACCTATCATGTGTTTTGAAAAACCATTGTCAACATACCAACAACATTTCTTTTTCTTAGTTTTTAGAGCGAGTGTGCATTCTTCATTGTTATATTGATTCTTCTTTCTTATCCATGTCCTTTTCTAAGGATCCTGTCTGTGACTGTTGTTGTTTTGTTGTGGTTCTCTAAGAGGGACTATCATTCTTCAATATTTGGCCATGTTTCCAAAGTTGTTACATTTGTAGCATTCCACTTCAGTGCTCAAAGATTCAAACCTGTTGTAACTTCTTCTCTGTGTTTCACTAGGCCTTCATGGATAACCCTTTTATGTATGACTTTAAAAGTTGTTTATGTTCATGTTGTTAGCTCTGTAATTCATAGCTTTATGTCCAAAATTATTACATGCATAACATAAACCAAAAAATATAGTTTGATACCTGGGAGTTGAAGATCTTCTAAAAGGAGGTATTGTTGGCACAAGGGCAGACCCATGGTTCAATGCTTCAAAATATCACAAACAAAACCTTAACTAACAGCCCTTTCGGCAACACCTGCGAAGCAGATGAAGTCTCACCCAAGGTAGAGGCACGGGGGGTTGCAGGACTCAAGTGTCTACAACCTAGTTGGGACACAGATCTGTGATTACAACACTTAACAAAGAACTTAGTCAAAAGTATGCATTAAGTTATGATTCTTATTCAAATCGCAGATTAACCCTTATTATAGATTAGCATAGAAACAACCAAGATCTAACCCTTAAAAAATCTTATCCCATAGTGTTAATGGATAAATTCATGAGTGCGGACACAGACCAATCTCCCTAGATCCACCTGGATCTAGAACAAAACGAGACAGAATACTAATCTTTCCCTAGATCTAGATTATTGAACGAACTAAGAGAAATGGATAGTGGACATACCTTATGAACGCTCTCCGGGAATTAAGGATTCCCGCAGGTGAGTATATATGCAGCCTGCGAACTATCTTTTAAACTATGCTTTCTGGAAACTGACAAGTGTAACCTTCCTCATGAAAATGTTCTTGATAAAGAGTTTGATTTTCTATTATCATGACACTGTCATGACACCATCCTGATGACCAAAAATGTGGATAACAGAATGCCCCCCAAAGTCTGAGAGCGGAACCAGTGACAGTCGATAGACTTTGTAAGCTGCGTGTGTGTGTCAAGAACTAAGAGCACATCTAATCAGAGACCTGCAAACGACCAAGCATAAACAAAATATCAAATATATCAAGTCCGAGGTAGGCATTCCCATACTCAGATCATAGATTGATGACATCAAAAACAAAAGGGCATGGCCACCAATCATACACTGTGGATCCATGTAGTCATAATATAGCACAGCCACCAGAATACACTGTGGATCTGTGCGACAAATGTGCCATCAAAACGACATAGCCACAAACCATACACAGTGGATCTATGTGTCGCAAAATATACATACTCCATCGCAACCTGGATATAAAGATAGGATCCAGGGTCTTCAAACCTATCCCCCAAAGTACGAATCAGACCATGTGATTACATGTGTCGAAGTCGAACATGGTAGAAACCACTTGATTACCGGTCATTGATGTATACCATTAACAAGTGCGAGGGAGATCA
>ML828099.1:24460-37585 GCA_009831015.1 Picea engelmannii | reverse complement strand
AACCATTCGAAAGCCAACTCATCCTTCTAGAAGATTCTTTCTAGAAGGATCGAGAACTCATCCATTTTCCTTCTTTAGAAACATGTCCGCACCCTGACTTCAAGTACAGTGCGAGAAGTTCGCAGTCAAGCTAAAGGCAGCCTGCGGGAATTAAGGATTCCCGCAGGTGAGTATATATGTAGCCTGCGAACTATCTTTTAAACTATGCTTTCTGGAAACTGACAAGTGTAACCTTCCTCATGAAAATGTTCTTGATAAAGAGTTTGATTTTCTATTATCATGACACTGTCATGACACCATCCTGATGACCAAAAATGTGGATAACACATAGCATAGGCTAAGATCTAACATTCATTCACATCATAAATCACTAAGAATTCATATATTTATCTATCCTACATCAAGAACAATGCACTAAGAAATTAGCTACATAAATAACATGAACAACATTGCATAAATCACATTGACACCGGATATATGTGGTTCAACCCAGTGTGAGGCTACGTCCACCAACTTCTTCTTCTTCTTTATTAGTCTTCAAGCTTCTTACATCCCTCTACTTTTGTGCACAAAGCCACAGAGCCAAATCCACCAAGGGACAGGAGATCTGCGTGCACCTAACTAGATCCTCCTTCCCTGATTTAGGTCAGGGCACAAAGCCTTACATAGACTGTGCACAAAGTCTCTTACAATACTCTTCGCACAAAGCCACTAGTCATGCACTAAGCCAATGACCTCTCTAATCCAATTACTACTTTACTTACATCACCTAGCTACTTATTTATACATTACAAAAAGGCCTAAGCATGGGAAAACCCATGGGACAACATCCCATACCCATTACATAAACCCTAAAAGCCCAAAAATCTCACAAAATGGGTGAGATCTCGTGATCTCTTCTTTGCCTGGGTGCTCCGTCTTCGACCAACATGTCAAAGTCCCAAAAATGGTCAAACACGACCAATGTTTCCTCAAAACTTGGTCGAGGACCAACATGCCCCAAACACTCACCTATGACTCATCCCGAGTCACTCTGATCTGGGCAACACTGCCTCGAAGGCCTCAAGCTTAGCTCGAGCTGCCTTAACTTGTTGTTTCTCCAGAGCCTCATGCTCATCAAAATCCTGAACTAATTTCTTGGTGACAAGCCCTTCCAGGCATTGTTCCACTGTTGCGACCACTTGTTCCAACTGTGAGCCTTGTCACTTGATCTCTTCAAAAAGTGTGTAGGCTTCGTTCTTCACCAGTTGGAGTCTCTGTGTCACCTCCATAACTCTGCTTTGGATGGCAGTGACCTGCTGTTGAACTACGCGTTGCTCTTGCGACCTCTTCATCTTCTCAACTGTAGTTAGCAACTTCATTTGTGCTTGCACTGTGGACACCTGTTGCTTTGCCTTCTGGAGTTGTGCCTCCAATGTCCTTAGATATGAGTCTTTTGCAAGGCGCTCATAGGTCTGCACACTTCAATTACTTAGTTTCTTACATTCTCAAGCCAACACAATGATTCTTTCTACTGCACTCCTGGAAATTTCTTCCCTCTGATCCTGCACTTCTTGCGGAGTGTTAGGTACTACTTGGATTTCTAACTCTATGATCTATGCTTGAATCTATTGAATGGCTTCAGTGAGCTTCCCCACTTTCATTGCATTTGACTCTAGTTCCTCCTGTGCCAAGCTCAGCATAGAACGGAGTGCTCTAGTCACTACGTCCTTTACCATAGTCTTCTCTGCAAGAAGCTGGTATTTTTCTTCCTTTATCTTTGCATTGTTATGCTCGAACTTCGACTAAATTTCACCTTTCTCCAGCTGTGCAACTCAAAGTTTCTCTAGGACCTCCTACGTTTCTTTCTTTAAGGCCTCTGTGTCCTGCTCCTTTTCTTCTTGGACTCGACGAAGTCAAGTCTCTGTTGCATCTGTTAATCTGCATAATTTGGTGGGCTCATCCCCCAATTCTACACTCTTTGTTGAAGATGACGCAGTAGAGACTACGCGGCTTGACTGGATAGCTTGTTGGATGTCTTTGAGCTCATTCTCTATTCTATCATACAACGACTCCTGTTTTTCTCCATGTCTTTCTACACATGAAATTTGCACACCTAGGTGCCTCACCCTAAGTGTTGTAAAGTGTCATATAAGTGTCTCATACACCTTGACACCATGGAATAACCTATGGCATGATCCATAGTCAATGTGGAGGAGGGATATATTACATGAAGGGAAAAATACCAAGTACACATGAATTATTATTAATTTTCATGGAAAATAAATTGATTAAGTGTGAGAACCAAGTGCACATGAATTATTATTAATATTCATAAAAAAGAAAGTAATTAAGTGTGAGAATCCACCTCACATTTCATTTCCTATTTTTTTAGGGAAGGTGGAGGATCTCATGGATGGTTGAGATATTTCCTCCTTAAAATCCTTGAGAGATATTTCGTCCCCAAAATCCTTAAGAGATATTTTCTCCCTAAATATCTTAGAGATCCCTTTCTTAGTGGATCTGATGAGAGATCCTCTCCATGGTGGTTAAGCCTCCAAATCCTATATAATGAGGGATTTCCATGGAAGAGGGAGGATAGAGTTTGAGAGAAGCACCTAATTTATGATCTCATAAAGAAGGGATGGAGACATTGTGAAGCATCAAACTTAAGATCTCATAAGGGAGATATCATTGAAGCATCAACATTCTGTGTGGATTATTTGAGCAAGGGTTTGGAAAAAGGGAGCTTGGTGAAGCTGATGCACTACATCCATGGCTCTAAGAACCACTTTGTTCTCATTAATACAAATCTATGCTTGGCTTGTTTCCTTTAAAGTTTGTGTACATGTTGTGAACTTGTCTCTAGTAGATAGATCTGTTTTTAAGCTAATCTCAGTAGAATAGGAAGTTTGTTGTATCTTTGTTTGTTCTATAGGACTTATTGAGGAAGTTAGGATCAAAGCTAAAAATGGACTACACGAGGACAAGCGCCATTAAAAAGGTACACTTTTTTTCTTCCTCTTCATATATCAACTTAATTAGATCTAAAAGGAAAGTCAGTGTCCATAATAGCACTTTTCTATCTTGGTCATAGGGGTCTAGTATCCAAGAGAGAATCCACTTGTCCGCAAGGGGATTTCTCTGTAACATAAATTGGCGATTCCACTGGGGAAGGAATCCTATTTGTCTTTCCTTCATTTGTCCCTTCCCTTTTACAACATTTCAGATCACTTTTTATGTGTGTTTATGATCCATTATCCTTATCCTACCTTCACTAGCATTTTCACCATTTTGTATGCATTCTAGGTGAGTTTTTTGCAATTTTTTGGCTATTTTTTTGCGCTTCTGGGAGGATCAACGCCCCCCCCTAGGCCATACCAAAGCGCTAATGTTTGGCCAGTTCTCCCCCATAGGTTTTTAGGGAGCGTTGCAATGCTCTGTCCCCTTGAGACAGGGATCCCTAGTCTCCTTTTTGGAGGATTTTTTCCCTTTTCTACTCTGATTTTCTCAACCTATTTTGTGGAAGTATTTACCCAGAATTTGTGATTGGTTTGTGAAGTTGTTTAGGTTGATATTTGGTGCTTATCACCCCTTATTGTCTTTGTTGGATCTTGAAACCTTTTCAGAAATGTGAAAATTTATTTTTCTAGCTGCTTGTTTTGTCGAGACAAATTGAGTGATTTATCTTTCTCCCTGTCTTTTCTTGGATTCTTCTCTGCATTTTATTTTTGTTCCTTGAATTCTTGATTGGTTTTAGAATCCTTGACGGTGTTCTTGCTTGTTAGAACAAGTTTCTACTTGTTTTCTTTCATACCTCACTACCTTGAGTCCATGCTTTGTTTGTATCCCTTTTGCTTCGTGTCTTTTGCATCTGCATAGGACTCTTTCTCCTAATTGAAAGTAGTGGAGAATTGAAGGTTTTGTATTCAATTTCTATGTACATCATAATCAAACAAAGAAGATAAATGCATTCTTTCTTTTGGGTAGTGAAACTAGCTTGCATTTGAAGTAGCGGAATTGCATGTTTTTTGGCATTTTGGGACATTGTGCATCTGGAATTGTTAGCACTATGGAAATTTTGTCTAGTTGAATAGAAAAATGACAGAGGTAATTGTTTTAACCAGATTTAGAGTTGAGGCACTAGCCTGCTCAACTCAGATAGGGATCTCTCGTGTCACTTGATACTTCATTGGGAATTGGTGGCTAGATTTGGTTTGTTTTGGGGTTTTTTAATAAAGTTGCTGGCAAGGAAGGGGAGAAACACACAGGGACATGGAGTCAAAATTCTGAAAGTGAATGAAAACAATGCATCCTCCAATACAACTCTCCAGAGGATAAAGGCTAAACGAGGCGATGAATCTGAGTTATTATTAAATTTAGATAGAGTGTAGGAAGATAAAGGAAACAAATAACTGCATCAGAGCATTATTGAAATGAATTCTAAATTAGTTAAGAAGACAATCACACAGTTTAAATTGCTTAAGCCAAGAGAATCAAATGATAAATTCTGGGCCTTTAACTCTCCAATTCAAACCGAAGAAAATGAAAATGAAAGACAGGTCACAGGAAATACATATGATGAAAGGAAACAAAGCTCCTATCACCACCCTTTAGAATATTTTCATAGAGACTTCAAAATCTTCCGCATTTATATTCAATTCAGATTCAGAAAATTTGCAAAATAGAGTCTAATACAACCAAAAGGTTCTCTTGCAATTCTACCAACATTAGTCAATTCAAGTCTCTTAGTACTTATACAATTTGATCAAAACAACTAAAACTGAAACGTTTCAGCTTATATAACAATCTCGACTGACAGTTTCAGTACATGAAACGATTTACAATAATTAGCAAAAAGAAAACGTCTCAAAATCATGAACAATTCCTCTGATTGTTTGACTTCCTCCGTGCCATCTATCTCGCTCTGAGCTTTTGTCGGATCTACAAAATTGGGGACACCTGGAGATCACCTGTTGGTTTCGAAGATGTTGCACTTTGTCTTACCCAACCACACGATTTATTTCCATTGTGGATCATAGGGGATTTCGTAATCCATCATCTCTTTAATAAAAATTTCCAAGTCAATGCATGTAGCATAGGACATGGTTGGCATGATGAACTTCATTGTTTTAAACTTGTTTAAAATTTCAAAATCTGTAGCCAAATACTCTACCAGACTCGAGCCTTTCATACTTTCTTCCATATCTTCGAACTTAGAATGATCCATTCTACATTGCATGGGGAGAGAGTGATACTCTTCTTGATTGTATAATGAGCCTTTACCATCCCAAAATGATGGAAGGCCTTTGGCAAAAAAAAAAAAAAAATCATCTTTAAACTCCTGTATGATGTGCTCCATTTCAATAGCTTTGTTTTGGACCGATCTAAATAAGTTGTTCTTGGAAATGATCCTTCTGGTCAAAATGATCAACGTGGTCCTATCTTTCACACCAATGGTTTGAAGTTCAGCAGTTGGTACATCATTCAGTAAATCAATAACATTTTGGGCCCACTCCAAGGGCTTATTTGCTAATATTTCATTTACATCAACACATTTGTTCTGAGCTATAGAAACCATGTTATCTTTGTCATTGATAAAATTCAAATTAACCCTGAATTTAGAAATATATGTAGAAATAACGTCCCATATTACATGTTTGGCTCCCTGCAATAACATATTACCATTTAACCTGGTTTTTAGCTTGCTCACTCTCTCCTGCAAATCTTGATTTTCTCTGTGGAGTTGCGCCATCTTTTCATCCTTCGCTTTCATCTCCTGCTTCAACTTTTCCATGTTCTCTTTGAGACTCTTGATCTCACCTTTTTTTAAACTTACCTGGGACATAGATTGGACTAACCCATCAGTGCTCAATCCAACCTCTGTATTAGTAGGTATAATAAATACCATGTCTGATGTTGCTTCCTGTTCTAGTGACCAATGCTCCTTCTATTTCTCCAATTGCAGCAGTTTATCCTTGTAATTGAGTGCCTCTTGACTGAATTTTTCTTTCTCCTATTCCAATGTAGTCAATTATGTTGTCTGTGGATGATCTGTAGGTGACATATTTAGGCTTTTCTTTAGACATTGGATCATATTTTCCTTTTCATCCAAATAGGCTTTCAACCCCTCGGGACCTTCATACTCTAGCCTTTTGACCTGTGTCATCCAGGCTTTGCTGGACACTTTTTCCTGTTTCAGTTGTCCATCTAGTTTTGATGCATATGTTGTTAATCTTGCAATTTTTAGAGCCAAGCTCAGATAATCAGAATATAACATATCACTGACATTCCTATGAAATTTTACTTTGTCAGGGGAAACAATGTTTTCATAGTGCATTTTGATCTCAGATACCTTATCATCATCAACCACTGCAATATTAAATGTCTTTTTCTCCACAACCCTGAATGAGAGTAAGGAAGCATTATGCTGAGAAGTCCTTTCTACTTCAGGTAGATGGTCTCTTATTTCATTGTTTTCCATACTTCCCTTCACAGCATATTGATTCATTAAATCTTCCTTGGACTAGTACATTGCCCCAGGTGTCTAGCCGAACATGTATTTCCTGTTGCTGAAAACCTTTGTGTTGCTTTCATTTTGTGGCCTACTTTCTGTATTGGTTTCTCCGTTCTTGGTTATAGCCTCTACCATCTCCGTGCATGTTTCTCCTTTGAGTTCTTCATCTTCTAGGTCAACTACTTCAGATGATGATTTGATTTTCATTTTCTTGAGAATTTTTTGCTGGCTACTGGCACCTAGTGCTTGTAAACAGTTCCTCTTATTGTAGACACTCATTTTGGGAGTTTTGATAACCAACCTAGGGGAAGATTTCTGTGCTGGGCTTTGTTGAGAGGTTGGTTCTATTTGTTTCATTTGAATTTTCTGCATGGTGACCTCCATCTCTACACAGGTCTCTAGATTAGCCAACTCGTCAAATCCTTTGACATGTCCATGTTCATAGGGACCTTGTCTACTAGTCAACCTTCTCTTTGATATGATCCGATGCAGATCGTATCTTCTCCATTGAAACTTTGTGAAACCAAATTCAATAAGCTTGGATTGAATCTGGGGCAAACAAGACTTATTCTTCACCACAAAGGGACCTACCATGAAAGGAAATTTCATATTAGAAGCCTTGTGTGCTTTCAGAAAATGCTCAGTCTCTGAGATGATCCTTTGTCTTATGAACTCCATAACTACCATGAACTCCATAACTATCCTTTTCTTTAGACAATGGATCATATTTTCTTTTTCATCCAAATAGGCTTTCAACCCCTAAGGACCTTCATACTCTAGCCTTTTGACCTGTGTCATCCAGGCTTTGCTGGACACTTTTTCCTGTTTCAATTGTCCATCTAGTTTTGATGCATATGTTGTTAATCTTGCAATTTTTAGAGCCAAGCTCAGATAATCAGAATATAACATATCACTGACATTCCTATGAAATTTTACTTTGTCAGGGGAAACAATGTTTTCATAATGCTTTTTGATCTCAGATACCTTATCATCATCGGCCACTGCAATGTTAAATGTCTTTTTATCCACAACCCTGAATGAGAGTAAGGAAGCATTATGCTGAGAAGTCCTTTCTACTTCAGGTAGATGGTCTCTTATTTCACTGTTTTCCATACGTCCCTTCACAACATATTGATTCATTAAATCTTCCTTGGACTAGTACATTTCCCCAGGTGTCTAGCCGAACATGTATTTCCTGTTGCTGAAAACCTTTGTGTTGCTTTCATTTTGTGGCCTACTTTCTGTATTGGTTTCTCCGTTCTTGGTTATAGCCTCTACCATCTCCGTGCATGTTTCTCCTTTGAGTTCTTCATCTTCCAGGTCAACTACTTCAGATGATGATTTGATTTTCATTTTCTTGAGATTTTTTTGCTGGCTACTGGCACCTAGTGCTTGTAAACAGTTCCTCTTATTGTAGACACTCATTTTGGGAGTTTTGATAACCAACCTAGGGGGAGATTTCTGTGCTGGTCTTTGTTGAGAGGTTGGTTCTATTTGTTTCGTTTGAATTTTCTGCATGGTGACCTCCATCTCTACACAGGTCTCTAGATTAGCCAACTCGTCAAATCCTTTGACATGTCCATGTTCATAGGGACCTTGTCTACTAGTCAACCTTCTCTTTGATATGATCTGATGCAGATCGTATCTTCTCCATTGAAACTTTGTGAAACCAAATTCAATAAGATTGGATTGAATCTGGGGCAAACAGGACTTATTCTTCACCACAAAGGGACCTACCATGAAAGGAAATTTCATATTAAAAGCCTTGTGTGCTTTCAGAAAATGCTCAGTCTCTGAGATGATCCTTTGTCTTATGAACTCCAAAGCAAAGATCCTGGGTGTTAGCAAAACTGGTAAAACATAAGGTCCTTCCTGGTATCCATATACCCAAATCACAGTAGATTGTGTGAACATAACCCAATCCCCTACCATGCTCTCTAGATTTGGCTGTAGTGAGATTTTCATTTCTTCCAGAACTCTTGGTAGATATGATCCAAAAATGAGACTGTATACCTTGGACTTAATCTTGTTGATGAAGATGAGCATGGTGATCCTTTTACACTCGGTTGAAATAAAAGTAGTCTCAAGAAATTCAGTTTTGTTGGATTCCATAAACATTCTCAGCAAGTGAGTGTAGTATCTGAACTGTCTCAATGAGCTGAATTTGACCAACTATTGATGTATATTCTTGTTGTCCCTTGACCAAGTTTTGGGAGTTTCTTGCTCATGTTGACCTATTTTGGGACTTCGACAGCCTGTCGAAGGAGGAGTGTAAGATGAAGTGGAGTTCATAGGATCTTGACCCCCTTTTAGGTTTTTTGGGAACATGTAATGGGAATGGGATGTCGGCCCATGGGTTTACCCATGTTTAGGCCTATTTTGTATGTATAAATTGAAGGATAAGCAATGTAAGAAAGGAGAGAGAGAATAGGGCATCTATGTGATGTGAATGTATGCTAAGTGAAAGTAGAGTCTGTAAGCGCTTTGTGCATGAATGTAAGAGACTTGTAGAGCTAAGTGCAGATCCTTGTAGCGGATTGTGGAGAGCTTAGTGATGTAGCACAAGGAAGAAGGATCTAGCGAGCTGCGTAGATCTTCTGTCCTATGCAGAGTAAGGGTTTTGATGGCTTTGTGCTTGTAACCAATTAATTGAAGACAATAAAGAAGAAGAGTTAGTGAACGTATCCCTAGGGTGGGGGTGAACCACTTAAACACTGTGTTATGTAATTTGTGCTTTATCTTGATGTGTTCATATGTTATATGCTAAGTGCTCTGATATGTTTAGATAGATCTATTTATGCTTTGTGATTATTATATGTGATAATGTTATATTTGATCTAGATAGTCATGCTTAGTGCTTGATATGCTCATTCCGATTCATTTGTATATGCAAAGTGCTTGAATACGATAGATTAGTGTGAATGTTGCGAACCTCTGTTGTATCAGCGAAGTGAATAGTGATTACATTTTAAGGAACTAATGGTTCTAAGAGATGTATTAAGTATTATAATCACAGATCTGTGTCCCAGCTAAGGTTGTAGACACCTGAGTCTTGCAACTACCCCTGCCTCTACCTCGGGTGAGACTGCATCTGCTTCGTAGGTGTTGTCAAAGGGCCAGTATTTATGGCTTTGTTGGTGCATTGTTGTAGCATTGAACCCTGGATCTGCCCCTATGCCAACAAATGGTTTCGTTTCCGAGACCTGAAACTATGATTGCTAGGAACTGAGAAAGAAGAATCTTTGTGCAAAGATCCATCCTGAAACTGTGAAATCTCTGTGCGTATATCTGTTTCCCTAGTGTGCAATATTCTACTTGAATTATAGAGCTCTATGCTAAAGAAAGAAGGTCAGATCTGAAAGAAAGAATCCTAATCTAAAGAAAAGAAGACCAAATCTGAAGGAAAGAAGTAAGATCTGAACGCTTGGCACTCTAAGTAAGGTAAAAGTAAGAATTTCTGATTAAAAGAGGTAAGATCTGCAAGCTTTGTGCTCTGATAAAGGTAAGAATAGTTAAATTTTTTAGATTTGGAATCTTTATGCTCTGTAGAGGTAAGATAAGTGGAAATTTTTATTTCTAGAGTATGGATCTAGGTATGTTTAATAGAGTTTGTCCTAGTTTGAACAGTAGGGTACTAATAGATAAAAGAAGGTTTGATATGAATAGATCTAATAAGACTAGTGAAAGATATGTTATACCAATGCATAGAAAGAATGTTTGGACTAACAAATGGATGCATGATCCTAGAAAGAATTTATTGGAGGTTAGCTCCTATGATCCTAGTGCGTAGTACAAAAGAGGTTGGGGATCATTTAAAAGAAAGAGAGGATTAACCCTCTGTTACAGTTGTAGAAGACCGGGACATCTTTCTAAAGAATGCCCTGGTGGAAGACCTATTTGTCTTTGTTGCAAAGCTCTAGACCATGAAGTGTTGGATTGCCCCAGAATGATTGCTAAGCTTGAAAATATGAACATAAGACAAGAAAACCCTAAGACAGATCTAGAAACAAAGGCTATAGAAGAACCCCAGAAAGAATCAGAGAAGGTATTACTACAGATGAAAGACACCTTGGATGACCATCGACATGTTAGACTATCATAGATTTTTACAGACAAGGAGTGCCTTGAAGTAAGAATAAGGCACTTCGACATTGACTGTGTTCTAGATGAGGAAACACAAGTGAATATCAATATAGAAAGAATTTGGGAAGCTATATGAAGGCCTGCTATGATCCCTTCACTAGGAGGAATAGGGTTATTCAGAGGAAAACTGGTAAACCTGTGTGGGAGGCTCACTCAGATACCTATGACTATCAATGGAACTTTGATGGAAGAAGATTTTGTGATTATTCAATTTATTGAGAACCACGCCTTGTTTACCATGTTAATAGGAAAACCTTGGATTGATAGAGATCAAGCTAGACGAAAAGAAGAAGAAGAAGTTTTGGAACAGAAGAAGCAAGAGTTAAAATTTTTCATGACCAGAAAGATCGCACAATGTATTGAAGAACAAGAGAGCAGATCAAAGATGTTTAATGATAGTAACCCAGATGTCGAAGTTAAGAGAACATGAGAGAATCCACAGAATATTGAACTACCTATACCAGACAAAGAAGAAGTATTAGCCAGGAACCTTAGGGAAGAATCTCTACAACGTAAAGTGACTAAGACCACAGAAGACAAGAATCAGAATGGAAAAAGAACTACTGAAACGAAGATCACTGGAAAAAAGGCTCGACAATTAATAAAGAAGAGGGCTAAGACTAAAAAGTTACAGGAGGTTCTGGAGGAGACCTCGCAGAAAGAAAAATTGTAAAATTGGAGCTTCACCGAGATATCAGAACGACACATGGCACTTCACCATGACGAACCAATATTGTCATTGGGGCTGATATATCTGTTCGAATCCCACTTCAAACAGGAATAAAAGCAATAAAGTTTCATCATCAGACAATTGGGACATGCCATAACAGATCGAACAGGAGTTAATGGAGGCTCATACCCATTGTAAGCACACCATTGTCGAGTTACCTATTTATCACGTTGCGCCATGCACCGAGAATTTTTTTTGGTAATTGATAATTCGAGCCCACAGACTAAGACAAGTTTATACATTGATCATTGTTCTCTCCCTCTCTATCTCATTACCGTGTCTAAGTTGCTCCCCGAACCCGTGAATTGTTCACCTCGAGTGCATATGTCGGAAGCATTGAGCGTTGCAGAGAAAGTTGTTGAGGAAGTTTTGATTGACTTGATAACTAAGAAATCCATGTCGATGTATGAAGGTATCTAGGCTTCATCCAAAAAAATAGTGCAAGCGTCCCCATCCACTGCTCACGGAGTTGGACCATCCCGTGAAAGGTGAACTAAACACAAGGATGACTTAGTGAATGCTAAGCTGATTCTGAGCATTCTACCTGCCTATCTACCACCTCTAAGTGGCACAATAAACTGAGACAATGTGCCCAGAGACTTTGAATATGAATTAGTCACTGCATACCTTGCGAAGGGGATACGCGCAATGCGCACAGACCAAGATAAGATTGCAGCATTGAAGTTCAGTGACTTCAACCTTGGTGATAGGAAGGTGTACAAAATGCTCGCCCCACACAAGTATCTGACTAGAACCAAGGGAAAGAACTCGAAGATCATACCCTAGTCATGGACCATGAAACTCTCACAGTCCACCCTCCTCAACGTTATGAAGATCCTGCACTTCAAAAGGCACCAAGAAGTGAACACATGCGTAAATATATTGTTGTTGTGCTACCATGGCGGATATTTATGGTTGAATCACTATATCACAGTGGATCCAACATTGATTAATCAGATCACCGGGCTAAGCATGCAAGGCCCTAACCCACATGATTTCTATCTAGGGAAGACTAGTGCTGAAGATTTCCATCCTCATGCTGATGTTGATATGCTAGCTTTGTGCTCAAGATATTTAGCTTAGTGCCGATGTTGATGATGCTCCAACCTTCATGTTGTTATGTTGTTGTTGTTGATGTTGTATCAACCTCATGCTATTATTGGTGATGATGATGTATTAGTGTTATACTAATCCATGTTGATGCAAATGATGATGATGCCATTGTTGATTAAGGTTGGTTGTCACTGATGTCAACCCTTGAAGAAAGCCCCATAGAAAAAAGGTTTGGGTAATGGACCCAATATTGTTTGATGTAAATGTGACTCACTATTGTTTTTTCATGGCTGATAAGAAGTGAATATGGATGAACTCCAAAGTGGTCCCCTTATGGTGAAATCCCTCACGGGAAGACGCTTTGTGGAGTAAGAGAACCCATACTTAATTGTGGAATAATGAGATGAAGGAAAGTGATTTTGTCAGGGAAAATTTCCTAGATGGATAATTCTTGTCATTTCATTTCCGATGGTATGTGGAACATCACATAATTCCTCATGGTTAGAGAGTTATGGCCATGAGAAGTTGGAGACCCCAGGTCTGGGTAATGGACCCAAGTTTGTTTGATGGGTAACGGTATGAGTTATGATATATTTCAAATAATACTATTCTATATGGATAGTACATGTCATGCCATTTTTGGTGGTATGTAGAACATCACATAACTCCTCATGGTTTGAGAGTTATGGCCTTACGAAGTTGG
>ML828099.1:0-16726 GCA_009831015.1 Picea engelmannii | reverse complement strand
TAACTCCTCACGGTTTGAGAGTTATGGCCTTACGAAGTTGAAGGACCCTCATATGTCATCTAGAAGCCCCAAAAGGTCAAAGTAGTCAAAGTGGTTTAAGAGATTTTAAAAGGTAAATAATAAAGTGAATTGATGAGTGTATTGTAATTCAAAGTGAACACAAAATAAGTTATTTCAATAATAAATTTAATAGAGAAATTAGAAGTGGACCCAACCCTAAAATAAGGAATGTGGGCCAAGTGACCTAGAAGATGTTTTTAAGGAAGCTACTTGGAGAGTATAAATAAGAGGCAAGGCTCTCTCATTTGAATTAACCTTGAGAATATTGAATATCTATATGTGTCTGAGGTATCCAAGGATATCTAAACTAGAATTCTGATGGTGCTTTCTAAGGTATGTTATTTACAGGTCATCTCACCATTTTCACTATAACATTTTTTCTATAATGATTCAGAACGTGAAATTGTTATGAAAGTGAGAAGACATATCCAAGTATTTTCAAAAAAACAATTCATCTTGTGGGTCATTGTATTTTGGGAATTACACTCTGTGGAAAATAGGGTTTGTGGCTAGTCCTAAAACTAGTCAAAATCAAGTGTTTCGGGTAAAAACGTCATAACTTCTTCATAACAGATCCAAATTCAGTGAGACCAAATGTGTTGGTTAGGGTATAGTATGTAGTATTCTTTGTAATAGTTTCAAATAATTTCATCAAATATTTTGTGTGAGGCACGCTCTAAAAGGTCGCTCTCTAGAATAATCCAGAATTCAGCAAGGTATGCCATTTTTGCTATAACTCCTTTTCTAAGAAGTTCCAAGTAGTGAAACTTGGAGGAATTAAATTAAACACACCAAATAAAATTTGGTATCAGATTCAGATATTTATACATTATAGGTTAAAAGTTATGATTACTTCAAGTTAGGGTTTTTGACTAATCCAAAACTAGGCATGTAAGACTAAAGAAAAGTTTGATGAAAATGCTAGTCTCTTGTTGTTAAAGTTAAGGAAGGTTTGCAAGAACGTGATCATATACACCAGGTCTATTACAGAGATAAAAATCAGATTTGGATGATGAAATTGATGAGGGATTTTGGTTGTGGTACATGTTGAATACATGGTTGAGACAAGTAGTTGATGCATTGGTGCACATACATGAGGTGTATAGTTGATGATGTTGGTACATATTGATGAGTCATTGTTAATGAGTAGTTGACACATGATTGGTACATACTTGGTACATGGTTGGATGCACTTTTTTATGGTACAGGTTGATTACAGATTGGTGCATGGTTGATGCACTTGTTTATAGTACATGTTGATTACAAGTTGAGGTACAGGTTGACGCATGGTTGATGCATGGTTCAGATTTATTGGTACAGGTTTACAGCGGTATATCTCACAGTGATAGTGTGACAGTGGTTCCATCATTCTACTTCTACTTTAGGGTGGTAGGATGGGGAAAGGACAGGTGGTTGTAGCCACCTTCCGGTTGTATCCAGAGAACATTGGGGGTTGTAGCCTCCTTCTGGTTGTAGCCAAAGAATTGGGGAGTTGGAGCTTTCCTCAGGTTGTAGCCTGAGAAACTAGGGGGTTGGAGCCTCCTTCCAGTTGCAGCTGGAAAACAAAGGAAGTTGGTGCTTCCAATGAATGCAATTCTTCAAGACATATAAGAAAAAGAATTCCGTGGTTTTCTCCCGATTTGGGTTTCCACGTAAAACATTGGTGTACTATGTATGTGTGTGATTTTTTATTTCTTACTGCTCATTATTGGATAATAATTCTACATTGATATAACATTTGAAGAAAAAGGATTATAATTACTCCATTACTGATTCACCCCCCCTCTCAGTAATCCAACGGGTTTGGGGGTAATTTTTTATTCCAGCGGTTATATTTTATTTGGAATTGCATGATGGCATTTTGTAGTCGGGTCTCATAATCTTATTTTTCCACTGATACTCTTTCCTCATCATCTTGCAAAAATATTTCATTTGCATCTACGAACTGGTCATGTTATTCTTTGGTAAAAAATATCTCTGTTTCTTTATCATCACAACAGTTCACATTATCTTTGAAATATCCATCATAACCTTAATTTACATAATTATTTTGGAAGGGAGGCTTGATTTGTTATTCCCCTTCATTTCCTCGGTTTCCCTGATTTGCCTGGTTTCCCTGATTTGCTTGGTTTCCCAAATTTGCTAGATCTGCTTGATTTGCTTGATTTATTTGCCTAATATTTGGGTCTCCTCAGATTTCTGGGTGGACCATCTACCTGGTCTCTGGGGTTAGGCCTATTAACTAGAGCCATTTTTTCCATCATCTACTCCATGTTTCTCATCATCGCTTCAAATCTATCCTCTGATGTTTGAGATGTCGAAGGTTGTGCTTTGTCTTGAGCTCTGTTTGTGTCTCTTCCAACATTAGTTGTTATCTTCCCTGAAGCCATTAGGTTCACTTCTACCTCTATAAAATCAGTTGTCATATCGTCCAAAGTGGTGGACCTTCGTTCTCTTAATAATAGAGAAAAGTCACTTTCAAAGAATCAACATATTTGA
Source organism: Picea engelmannii (assembly GCA_009831015.1). Taxonomy (NCBI): domain Eukaryota; kingdom Viridiplantae; phylum Streptophyta; class Pinopsida; order Pinales; family Pinaceae; genus Picea; species Picea engelmannii. The sequence continues at coordinate 14,167 of ML828099.1, read as the reverse complement.
GTTGAGCACCTATTGGCCCTTGGTTATGGAAGTATGCGAAGATCAAGGAAGAAAAGGGAGAATGCGAACTGCGTGGAAGACAAAGTAATTGTTATTGGGTCGAAGTGAACAAAAGAAAAGAAAATATGGAGCGAAGCCCGGGAAAGAAAGACGTTGGAAGAGGAGATCGGGGATGGAAGATAAGTAAGGAAGAAGCATCGTGGACAACTCAACAAGAAGAAAAATCCATCGTTGGATGGTTTGGAGCACTGCACGAGAAGAAAGGAAAGACAGGTTGGCAAAGCCTTGAAAATATGGGTCAAGTTGACCTAGGGTTTTAGACACCTAGGGTTTTGGTATCTAGGGTTTTGGACACCTAGGTTTTGGCCTAAGGCTGTCGGTGAGCTATTGTAATGTATAAATGAAGGTCTAAAGGACCTGGGTTGGGTTGGTATGATATTTCTATTGATCTAGCTGTATTTTTTATGTGAGTGAGTATTGTATTGAGAAGGAGAAGTGCCGAGAGTGAGAGCCTTCTGGTATTGTAAGATCTTCAGCTGGGTGCGAAGATCAACCCTGCAGCTGGGTGCGCAGGGAGGGGAGAGAAAGAGAGGAGAAGAAATAAGATCAGCTAGCTAAGAGCACAGTCAAGAACTATATGCTTTACCTCAATATATTATAACACAGTTATGTGGACATAGCTCTAGAGAGAGGGTGAACCACATATATTTTGTGTTGTATGTGATTGGTATTTTGTATCTATCATTGATATACTATGATTGCATTCATGTTTTATATTTGATAAGTAGATGTGCATAATAGATCTAAGTTGATAAGTGATATATGAATGTTGTGTTGTTCTTGAGTTAGATCCACTTGATATTCCCTTTGGTTGTAGACATCTCATCGATGAAAGAATGCCAACGATCCTCAAAATCACCAAAAACATACCCTCCCTAGTCACTCAGGAACATAATGAAGCCCTGATGAGACCCATCACCCAAGAGGATGTGGATCAAGCAATTAAAGAAATGCCCCCAGGTAAAGGTCTAGGTCCAGATGGCTTCATGATAGAATTCGTCCAGTACTGTTGGCCAATGATCAAAGAATAAGTCTAGCAAGTGGTGGAGGAATCAATAAATTCAAGACAAGTTCTCTCAGCCTTCAATGCCACCTTCCTCACTCTCATACCGAACGAGGAAAGGGTAATGCATCCCAAACAATATAGACTGATAGCTCTCTATAATTTCATCTACAAAATTATCACCAAGGTCATTTCCATAAGTCTCAAACCAATTATTCCTTACATCATCTCTAAAGAGCAAGATGTCTACATGGAAGGAAGTAAAATCATGGACAGTGTCATCCTAGCTCATGAAGTCATCCACTTGCTAAAAACAATAAGGACTCCATGTATTTTCATCAAACTCGACCTTTCCAAATATTTTGATAGAATCAACTGGAAATACATGCACTCCCTCCTCGAGGCCTTTGGCTTCGACAGTCTCTAGGTGGCTTGGATCATGAGACTTACTTCCTCAGTTTTTTTCTCTATCTTAGTCCATGGAGTGCCCTCCCATCCCTTCTCTCCCACTAGAGGAATTCGATAAGGGGACCCCCTCTCCCCCTTTCTCTTTGTCATAATGGAGGAAGGACTGGGGCGGTACCTCAAGGCTTCTATTGTGGAAGGCTCCCTTAAAGGTCTACCCTTGCACAATATCCATCCAGCCCCCTCTCACAGCCAATTTGTCAATGACACTCTACTAATGAACACACCAATAGCCCAGGAAGCCACTAAGCTCAATTCAATCCTCACAGACTTCATTGAAGCTTTAGGAATGGCCTTAACCTTGATAAATCACAGCTCTACTTCTTCAATACCCCAATGGCTATCCAAAATCATATCTCTCGAATTCTAGGAATCCGCAAGAGCTCCCTTCTATCCAATTATCTAAGCATCCCACTCACAGGGGCGGTCACCCATAATATCTCCTGGGATAGCCTACTTCTCTCCATCTCCAACAGACTTAACAACTGGACCTTCAGATCACTTAATATTGCATCATGGTTGGTTCTTTTAAAACCTTTTCTTCAAGCTTTTCCAACCTACCTATTTACTGCTCTAGAAACACCCCAGTCTATCATCAGGGCCATTAGGAAGATCCAACACAGCTTCTTATGGCATGGGCATCACCCAAACAAGAAGTGGACACTGGTAGGATGGGACAAAATCTGCAGGCCTAAAGCCTTAGGGGGGACTATGGATTCGAGATCCGGGGAAACTAAATCAAGTAATTGGGAAAAAGTATGGTGGAAATGGCTCAAGCACCCCACAGAACTCTGGGAAAGAATCTGGAAAAGGAACTATGCTCCTACTACCATAGAAGAGATGATAATTATATTCAATGACCAGGTTCAGGGATCCAATATCTGGAACACGGCTTGGAACAATCGAATTCTCATACAGAAACATGCTTTCTAGCAGATCTGTAATGGAGAACACTCCCTGTTTTGGCAAGACTCGTGGCCACAACAACCGCCTCTAACCACTCTTGAAGACCTCATCCCCCTACGTCAACAAATGTTGTTTGGGGACTCCTTGTTTGTGAAGGATCTATGGAGGGACAATGATTGGCACCGGCCCTGGTGAAATTGGAAGATTGAACCTCATGAACTTTACCTTAAGACGGAGTTGGATCTACATGCTTGGAAAGATTGTGCAAATCAAAGGAAAAATCATATCAGGGAAGGCCCAGATTTACTTATATGGGGGAACTCCGTAACAGGAAATTTCTCAGTTAAAGAATCTTACTATTTACATGAAAATTACTAGGAGCAACCAAGGGAACGTATCTGGGGAAAGATATGGAACCCAATATTCTAGCCAAAAGTGTCCATATTCTTATGTCTTACCGTTCAAAATTTCATACTCACTTGGGAAAATATTTGGAAACGTGGATTCATAGGCCCCTCAATCTGCCCACTCTCTTAGCAACAGGAAGAAATGATGGAGCACCTATTCAACCATTGAAACTACAGTGAGAGAAATTGGGATATGGGGGCACAAGTAATGCATCTCTCCAATAGAAATCGAGCTAGTATCGTAAACACAGTGGAGAATTGGGACTCGATTTCCTATTAAAATCTAATCTTGGATTGCATCTGACAACTTTTACCTGGATTCACCATGTGGAAAATCTGGAAGGAAAGAAACAAAAGGATTTTTCACTCGATGACCTCCCCCCCTCTCTCAACCTGGGAAATAATTATGAACTTGATACGTGAAACGATTAAGAGTGGGCAGTGATCCCAAGAGGACCTTAAGTGTAATCCGGGTGAAATTCATATCCTACAGGCCTGGAAACTCAACCTCACTGGTGAAAAACAAAACAATGGTGTTACTAGAAAAAATGGCAGCTCATGCACTTAGTCCCCCCCACCCACTGGTTTTATTAAATTAAACTTTGATGGCGCGTCAAAACAGAATCCACGTTCGGTGAGCTTTGGGGCGGTCCTCCGAAATGAAGAGGGAAAAATTTTGTATTATGCAACATGTTATCTAGGATTCAATACAAATAATGCAGCTGATCTCTCGAGCCTTCTCAGAGGTGTCAAGTTAGCAACAAACCATGAATTACATAAGCTCATGGTGGAGGGAGATTCCCAGATCATCATCCAGCTTATTACTAAAATAATTCATGTGTCACACCCCTTGGAGGTCTCACCTAGTTGGAGACTCTCAATATTTCTAGAAGATTTCAAAGCCCTATTACAGCCTAATATCACCCTAATAGCCTCACATGTGAAAAGAGAGGGAAAAAAAATAGTTTATTGCCTGGAAAATGAAGGCGTGGCCTCCACGGTGGAGCTGATTCATTGGAATGCACAAACTTCTCCTCAATCCGGGCTATTAGAACACTTCTTTGACTTAGCTAAGAAATATTATCCAATCCAGGATGGGGTGCCACGTAGCAACGAGAGGCCACGTAGCTTTCCCCAGACCCAAGCCATAAATATGGCAGGTCGACGCCCTTCACCTCATTCTTGCATGAAGGGAGGCCATTACTTCCTGCTGAGAAGGGGAGGACAACTCCCTCGCATGATAAATATGTAGGCCACAATGTGTAATTGCAGTGGGGGGATCGGTACAGTGGTCATGTTGGGCCTTGGATTATCACTCCTGCTCGGACGAGGTTGGATCCATTTCTCCCTTGCACTCCATCACCCTAGCCGCTCTGAGAATGAGACATGCGTGCAGTGGACTCTTATTGAGATTTCTCAGTGAATTATCAATATTCCTGGCCTAGCCATGCCAAGGGAAAAATGCAAGCCGAAGCGCAACCCAGCATGGTATAGTCTAGTTTCCCTACAGAGGTATGTGCAGAGGCTGGAGCATGCCCTTTCCATTGCTCGGAATCAGAGATGGGAGAAACCAAGGACACCACCAATGGCACGTTGAGGAGGATATTCTGGAGGAACCCATCCAGGTTCCTCCATAATCCCTCCTCTTCATAGTGTCAGATGATTTTCATCCCCCCAGCCATAATTCAACAAGCACAAGTGCCCAATCCACCATGGAAGGTGCCACATGTATAATTGAGGAGGAATTCCTCCATTTGGACTCTACAAACCTCAATTCAAAACATGGAAACCAAGTCAAGACAAGAGCAGAGGAGGTCAAACCATTGGAGGCAATGGACACTGTGCGAGAGGACTTGGGCGGGAAGGTGGAGGGCCACCCAGTCTTAGAGCCTCTACCACTCACTGCTCTCCCTAATTTATGACATGCTCCACCACCTTTCTTCCATTCAGAGAAGATCGAGCTCATCTTCGATCTAAGGAACTAGACAGTTGAAAAAATACATCGAGAGACCCTCGTGCACAAGCAAATTGACATGCTCTATGATGCCTTCACAAATGCACTAGTAGCACAACTTTTCCCGACCTGTGCAAGGCCTTTCATGCTCCAGCCTAGGGACGACCCCTTCCGCGGTGCTCCAAATGACATGACCCTAGGTGCAAATGTGTAATTTCTTTGTTATGGTCACCTTGCACACTTTTAGCTCAGCTCTCTATACTACGATGATGCATTTTTACAATTTTGTCATCTTTTTTCAGTTTGTAGTTTTTCTTAGATGCATAGAACAGGTAAGTAAGAACATGAATCCGCCACCTACTCTAGTTTCCGTTTGGTAGGGCAGATGGTGGATAGCCATTTTGTCTAATGATATCACAGTCTGCCAGCTGTTTTGGTTTCCACTAACTTGGCAGAACAGGTGGCAGACTATTGACATGTGGCATTTTTGTACTATAAAAGCTCAGTAATAGGGAACTCCCATTTTTTATTTACAAAAAAAAAGAGATAAATTTGGCATCTTCAATAGATATCCTAGAAGTGCTTTCGTCGAATAAAAGTTTCTTAAAGACTGAAACGAAATCATTATAGACTTCATGGAAAAATAAAGGGGTTTTATGCCTCCATAACGCTTGATACCAAAAGGTAACAGGGTTCACTTTATATTTTACCTATTGTTGATAGTTAAATTTGGGATTTGGTAAGAGTGCGTGATAGAAAATATCAAATATGAATCCATAAATAATTTCTTATCCTTTTTGTAATGCGATAATTGGGAAGAAATTTCAATGGAAATGAGTTTACCCCAATCAAAAATAGATTTCTCTTGGACTGTAAAATACCAAATGTATAAAACCATTCTAGCTATGGAAGCAGTATTCTCCTAACCTGTTATATTGGTGAATAACCATGCTATTTCTCGATAAGGTTTTTTCAAAGAGTCAACCTAAATTCTAGTTATGTCTACTAGTATAGATGTAGGATTCTCCAAGTACTCTTGCAAGAGGTCGAGAAAATTATTATGTTTCTTCCTAACATATTTGAAATCTTCACCTTTGAAGGTGAGAGTGGGCTTTGGCATATTTAATATTTTATGGAAGACTTGATGCGACAAAGAAATTGGAGAATGTCCCTAGAGTTGTATATCCCTTTGATTCAGTACGTATTTTTCATCACACCATGCAACAATTTCCTTATAGTCAAAATCCTCTAGAACACAACCAGAAATAGCAATCCCAGATGTCCAAATCACGTTCTTGTTTCTTTGAGAAACAGGAGGGGAGGAATAATACCAATATGCTCTCAACCACTAGAAATTTTGATCTTCATGACCAAAAATATTCTAAGTATCACCACAGAACTATTGTCGATATGATGTTTCAAGTTGATAGATTTGTTTCTTCGACTGAATGATATTTACAAATGAGCCTTTTTTGGAGATAATGATAATGTAATGCTTTCGCAAATGAGGATTAAATGAATATTAAATGAATATTTCTCAATCTTTTCGCAATTAATAACAACCTTTTCAAAGTTTGCAAGACAATTGTTAGCATTTAAATAACATTTATTACGCATTGGGAAAAGAAAAGTAATGGGGGGGGCGGAGATGAGAGGAGTTCACTATGAAATTTCCGTGAACCTACCAACTCGCCAACCCACGGATGGATGAGAAATCCAAATAAACTAAGTATAGAAGGAATTTGGTCGAACTTGTGAATGTCAATAAAATCAAACCTAAGGGAACCCAGGATCCATGAAGAAAATAAAATTTAAGTGATGGTCAAAATTTAGGAGGCAAAAGTTGAGGTGTAATGTGAAGGTTGCGGAAATTAAAGGCAAAGGTTTGAACCCATGTACCCATGAATTGAAGAAAGAAATAAAAATTAAGTGTTGAGGTGGACTTATGCACAATTGAATGAACGGAAATGTAAGTGGGATAGTTCGCATATACGAAGGTCCACGAACTTGAAAATGGCTATGTATAGTAACCAAGAAAGGGAAAAATAAGGGATAAAAGGAAATGGGAAAAAGGGAATGTATAAAAGGGAGGAAAGAAAGGGTGTAAAGAAGTGGGAAAATAGAACAAGGGAAGGGCAAACTAAAATCATGAAAAGGTTTCAACAGTGCCCCGTTTTCTCTGTTGGGTTTGTCCACCTATCTTCCCAATCATTCACAATTAGGCATACATCTTCCTATGTCAACCTATAATTGATTGGAAACCACTAGCATGTCGGGTCCTTATTTTCCTACACATACATGCATGTCTTCTTTGAAGCACACAATGTCCTTATAGGTTTCAATTGTCTCGGCTTATATGCCTGATCATATCGAAGTATACAAAAAATGTAACATTGTTATATTTTTGCCTCCTTTTGTTTGGCATATGCCATACATTGGCATATCGTGCAACCATACTATCTATGCCAGATGTGTCCATGCGTTGATAGTATCTTGGTTCCTTCTATCTGACCAGTGCAATCAAAATTAAAAGCCATGCATAGTGAAATTATGTTCCCTTTTCCGATGCCTCAATACAATATTTCAAAAATTGGTGATCTAGGTGGATATCGGAGGCCACCCACCTTTTCCAACTGGCTCAAAACAATTTTCTGGCAATTTTGGTAATTTACTATTTTTAGGAGTTTTTCACTTCTGGAGCCATTTTGAGGCCCTAAATGATGTTTTTTGGGAAAAGGGATAGAAATAATAAATTTACTTTGATATTTCCCCCAAAATGAATCTCCTCGACGATACCTTTCCAACGGGCTATCATGCGCCTAAAACGAAGATTGTATGCAAAATTTATGACCCCGGGAAGTTGATGTACTAACTTACCCAAATGGGGCCCACATGATTTTTGGCACTTCATCTCCTAGGGTTAGGTTTTTGGATGTCTAGGGTTTTTGGAATTCCTGTTTATTGTAAAAGGGCCTTGAGAGACTCATTGTAATCATCTTCTTGAGAATGAGTGCAACCATCACATCTCTTCTCAGAGATAAACCACCACCATTCCAGCAAGCTTGTTTCCGCTCCATTTTACAGTTTCAGCTTATTTCCTTATTGAATAGAAAATCAATTTTACTGTATATCTGTTATTTTGTGTTAAGAACCTACTAATAATCTATAATCATTTCTTTCTTCTCATAAAATCTAGATCAATTGGTTCACCAATAAGGTGGCCCAATTCATTTCAACCGCTTCGATGCATTTTTCTATAGTTGCAATTACTGTAGCATGTACTTCATCCTTTCGACATTTGTGTAGCAACTTGTAAGAAAATACCTATGTTTCAAATTGAACATTTTCATCACTATTTTTTTAACATCCAATCCCCTTTTCCCCCTAAAGGTTTAGAACTTTTCCTTCATTTCTTCTAATAGGGCTCTCTCTCTTTCCTTGTTGAAAAAAATGGTCGGATCCTCTCTAGATTTTGGGAGCCCTATGATCCTCACAATCAATGTAGTATCAATTGACACTGGGGGGTCAAGCCAAAGTGTCCCCCCATGGCGCAGTCTGGAAGTATGAATTTCATAGTATGTTTCCTCTGTGTATTATTTTCTTATTTAGTGCAGTTCCATCCTGATGTGCGATAACCATTCCTTATGTGCACGTTCATATGCCTTAGTACTCTATAATATTTTTATTTTTATATATCTAATTTTTATTTGTTTTTCTTCCTTTTTCTATATCTACAGCTTTATTTACTTATCTTCCTTTTTCTACTTTTATATGTTTTTCTATGTTTTATCTTCCTACTATAGTACATTTACTATGATACATGTGTTCTATTGCATCCCAGATAATTGTGAAAATTTTCGGCTTTCTCTATGGAGTTTCAGTCAACATCCATTCACCATTTCGCCAAGGACTTCTCCATTCAGGGTTTCCAACTGTGCAACACCTATCTCTATTACATGTTGAATCGCATAGGGTCCTAACTAATGCATTCTAAACTTTTATGGATGCTGCATGAACTTTTTTTCATAGAGTAATAAAAAATATCCCACTTGAAACTTTTTTTGTTATATGCGTCGATCATGCCATGCCTTTTCCCTTTCCTTATGAACTTGTTGATGGAAACCTGTGACAAAATGATCTTCTTCAAGTTGTCCTAATTGTGATAGTGTCTCCTCTATTGCGCTAGCATATGAAAGATCAGTGATTGTTGCAATGCGTGGGATAGATAGAATAAACTCCATTGGCATCACTGCTTATTTCCCATAGACCAACCTGAAAGGTTTCTATCCTGCCAACTTTTTTCTTGTTGTCCTGTAGGCCCATAAAACTGTAGGAACTCTTAAGTCCCAATATGGAAAGATAAGAATTGGTGTGGTCACTAGTTTTTGCTTTAAGGTGTCCCAACCCTTCTGGCATTCCTCGTGCCATTGAAACTTTGCTTCCTTCTTTGGAAACTTTTCCATTGGTGTTGTGATCTAATAATCTAAATGGATCCAAAAAGGCCAAAAATTAAAAGCTCTCAGATTCGGATGAAACCAGTGCCATCATGTAGTTCTCGTCATGTCAATTTCGACAGTATATTCTTTTTCGAAAATGGAATCTATATGGAAAAGTTATCGCAATCTAAAGTTTATCCCAAATAGGAAAAAAGTCAAATTCAAAGCCAACAATCCATACTAGTGACATCATCAGTACATCAGCATGACAGGGAAGATGACATCAGCATGGTATCATGATGACATCAGCATGTTGATGTGGTAGCACTAGGGGATGACACATGTCATGCATAATTGGTGTTTTTGGGTGTTGATGTGTTAGGTGAATGGAATGTACAAACTAACACGTGGCACTCTGTATGATGATGTGGCAACCGTAGATGTTGAAACGTGGTAGTACATATTGATAGGATGGAAATAACATGGCAACAGGTGGCAGGCTTTAGGTTGGACACACGGCGTACAATGTTGACTCGACAAGCTGACTAGACCATTGACTAGGCAGGGTGATTGTATGTTGGTTGGGTGTATGGTCCAATCTTTTGGTGACATGTGGCCCAATCACAGGGTGCCACGTGGCACCCCAGATCAGGCCCATAAGGCATGGGTCAAAAATTTGGTTGGACTCTCAGTGGTTTGAACCCCCAACCTATCTGCAAGCAGTAACTTAACAACCTTACACTTGCCAAGGAGTCAAAAGGGTGTGTCTTAGCTCCACCATCACTGCCCCATGTATTATGGTCACCATGACAAGCATATGGGGTAGCGCCCGTTCAGTGGGGGCTACCCATCGACCGGGGCGGGTTGTTATGTGACCAAGGGCCAAAGTCCAAGGGCTAAGAATAGTGCCTACCACGCTTATCACTCGGCCAAATGGCCATCGATATGACCAAGAGCCCAAAGAAAGGGGGTGTGCACCATGTATTTTCCCAATAATTTTCTAAATGTGGGTTTTAAACTTTAGAAAATGGATTTTTTGTGATTTCAGGCCTGATTTTAATGGAGTTTTACCCTTTTTTTAGGATATGGAGCCCCTATTGAGGCGAGATATTGGGAGGAAGTTGGGATGTGACCCCAAACTCAAATTCTATATCAGCCATGAACATGTTCAAAACATCAAAATGATTCCAAATTGTAGAGAGTAAGTCATTGTTATGTCAGTGAAGCCAAAAAGTTAGGGAACTTTGGAGGCCACTTTCGGGAGCTACGCTCATCCTTTTTTAGTGTCGTCAGTTGTGTTGGATTCTTGAGGTCGAGAAGAACACATCCATACTATCTTGTGATCCAATTTATTTACTTTTGATGTACTTTTGAATCATTTGATATTAATGAAAGAGGCCTCCCCACTGAAGACCAAAGGCCCAGAGACGTAGGCAATTTGTGTCGAACTCCGTTATCAAGTTTTTGGCATTATGGTTTGTTGTTTCTTATCTAAATTTGTTGTTCTATATGTTTTCTAATGGCTATAACATTCTTCATTTAAGAATATTCGTATTCTTCTCTTTAAATTATAAATGGTAAATCAACTCATGTAAAATACTTAACCAAGTCATTAAAAGATCATTTCAGATCAAGTGGTATTAGAGCAGGTTGACATTTGGTTGTTTTGAGTATTCATGATTACTAGGGAAAAGATAATTCGTGGTGAATGAGAGATTGTAGAAGGAGGTCCTGATATTGGATCAAGAAATAGGACATCTCAAAGTGAGAAGATGGCATCAGAAGAAGAACTTTCTCAAAACAAAAGAGATTTTCAAAAAACAATATTTGCCATGTCGGAGATGGTAAAAGTATTGTATGATGATTACTTGGAATGGAAGAGACTTTTTCAAGGAGAATATTCAAATAAAGACAAAAGTGAAGAAAGAGAGGACCCTCCAAAACCTCCTCCTTCACCTCCTTCATCTCCATCTTGTTCTTCTTCAAGTACAAGTTCGAATCCTACTTCTGCAAGAAAACATTCTCGTTCTCATAAACATAATCCTGACATGCCATTACTTAAACTTGATGTGAAATTCGAGTTGCCCATGTATAATGGAGAATTCAATATTGAGAAGCTTAATAACTGGTTCAGACATATGGAGGTATATTGTAGTGTGAAACAAATCAATGATGATGCAACCAAGATCAAATTGGCATCGCTTCATGTTGCGGGCACATCACTCATCTGGTGGGAGAGTAAGTTGCAACATGGAACTCAGCAAATTGGTAATGTATTTCCATCATGGTAAGATTTTATTTTTGCACTTAGAAAAAAAGTTCTATCCTTTGGGGTATAAGGAGAAGGCTTTAATTGAATGGAAAAGTCTTAAATTAAGAAAAGAACAATCAGTGCAAGAATACAAAGATAAATTTTGTAATATGTCTTTGATGTTAAATATTTCATTACATACACAAGAAACTCTTATGAAGTATATAGGAGGTTTTCCAGCACATATTCGTAATAATGTTTTTATGTTTGGACCTACTAATCTTGATGAGGTTTATGTTCAAGTAACATATATTGAACAGGGAAAAATGGAGTTGGTGTATCAAGGAAATCATCTTCAAAGAAAGAAGTCAAAGGAAAAGGGAATGTGAAGAAAGAAAACTCAACGACAGTGAAGGAAGATAAGCTCTCTTGCAATCATTGCAAGAAAGAAGGGCACAATGATGAAAATTGTTGGAAATTTCACCTGGAGAAGAAATTGAAGTGGTTCAAAGATAGGAAAGGGAGGCAAAAATTTGCATCAACAACACATCCAACAAACTTGGGGTCAAATTCAGCTGATGAGACTAAAATCACAACAGTTGGTTTGTCAAGTAAAATTGGTGATAGTTATGATTCTAGAAGTAAATTGTTTCATATAAGGGTCATTATGAAAAATATCAAGATCAACACTTTGTTAGATAGAATATCTCAAGCTAACTTAATTTCAGAAGAAGTGGTTAAGCAATTGGGATGAAAAACTAAGTTACATCACAAACCCTATTCACTAAATTGAATAAGCAAAAATCACAAATTTCCCACAACAAAGCAATGTGTCATAAAGTTTTCAATTATATCTAAGTTTGTGGATGAAGTAATATGTGATGTGGTACCGCTAGAAGCATGTGGAATGGTATTAGGTATCCCTTATTTATATGATCGCAAAGCAATATTTTTCACAGAACATAATCAATATCACTTAACTAAAAAAAAGGACAAAATATGTTGTGCATGCTCATCATATCAAAGGCAATCAATCTCTTTTTACAATGAAAAAATTAAAGAAGTTAGTTTATGCAAGCAATACACCTATAATTGTACCAATTGAAGCAGTTGATCTTAAGCAAGAAAGTGAAATGGTTGTAGCATGTATATCTAGCCATACTTTTCTTCAATATGAAATTTTTTCATGCAGACCTGTAAAGAAGAATAGACATGTTGGTTCATTTTCAGTCATGTTTGTGATATGGTTATCACTGCCAATTTTTTCTACATGGATGGTAGTAGGTTCAAAAATATGTGAACAAATGCAAATGGCTAACAATATGTGTTCAATTATCATGGTTGTTTTGCAATTGATTATGATGTGATAGGTGCACATGAAAAATTTGATAAACAAAGGACAAGTGGGGAGGCCTATCCCGCACTTGATGTCTAGTTAATATCCTTTTGGAGGACCAAAAGGTCTTAGCGGGGAGGTTTGATCCAAATGGATCCAAAAGTCCAAAAATTCAAAGTTCTTGGATTCGTACGAAACTAGCTTCATCGTGTAGTTCTCATTGTGTTGATTTCGACAGTATATTATTTTTCAAAAATGAACTCTGTATGGCGAAGTTATTGCGATATAAAGTTTTTCCCAAATAGATAAAAAGTCAAAGTCAAATTCAATAGTCTGTATTGCTAACATTAGCAGTACATCGGCATGACAGGGTAGATGATGTCAGCATGTTGACGTGACAACACCAGGGGTTCACACGTGTCAGGAGGAATTAGCGTTTTTGGGTGTTGATGTGGTAGGTGACTAGACTAGACGGACTGACATGTGGCAATCTGTATGATGACATGGCAGTCACAGATGTCAACATGTGGTAGAACGGATTGACAGGATGCAATTTATGTGGTGACAAGTGGCAAGCTTGAGGTTGGACACATGGTGTATAGTGCTGACTCGACAAGTTGACTGGACCGCTAACTGGACAGGGTGACTGTGTGTTGATTGGGTGTACGGTCCAATATTTTGGTGACATTTTTCCCAATCATAGGGTGCCACATGGCACCCCATATCATGCCAATAAGGCTTGGGTCAAATATTTGGCTGGACTCCCGACAGCTTGAACCCCCGACCTATCTTCAAGAAACAACTAAACAACCTTCCACTAGCCAAGGAGTTGGAGGGGCATGGATTAGCTCCACCACCACCACCCCGGGTATTATGGTCACTGTCACAAGTGTATGGGGTAGCTACCGGTCGACGAGGGCTACCCATCGACCGGGGCGAGTTGTTATGCGACCAGGGGCTGAAGTCTAAGGGCTAAGACTAGCACTCGTCATGCCTAGCACTCAACCACATGGCCATCCATATGACCAGGAGCTCGAAGAAAGGGGGCGCGTGCCATGTATTTTCCCAATCATTTTCCAAATGCAGGTTTTAAACTTTAGAAATGGATTTTTTATGATTTCAGGCCAAATTTTAATGGAGTTTTGCCATTGTTTTGAGGATCTGAAGCCGAGATTGAGGCCAGATCTTGGGAGGAAGTTTTGAAGTGACCCCCAACTCAAATTCTATATAAACCAGGTATTTTTACAGCCATGAGCATGTTCATAACAACATAATTATACCAAATTGTAGAGAGTAATCCATTGTTATGCAGGTGAAGCCAGCAAGTTAGGGAACTTTGGAGGCCATTT
>ML828098.1:60367-105229 GCA_009831015.1 Picea engelmannii | reverse complement strand
CCTTGTTCGTGACTATGACTGCCTATGTCATGTATCTACTTTGAATTGCCTATTCATGGCCATGAAAACTTGTTTGGTATATTTCCACATGGATCTTTAGTGTAATCCAAATTGGTAGCCATGTGTACAAAGTCATTATGGATTGTGATATTCTTATGAGCAACTAGTTCGTCCAGTTGGGTCTCCATTACTCCACTTATGGGAATTATACTGTATTTTGGCCATCGCAGATAATCCTCTGACCTTACACATTAGGGGGAATCTATTATAGCAATATTTGCCTCACCCCATGCAAGTTGTTAATGGCCCTCAACCAATTTTTGAGGAAACATTGGTCAGGTTTGACCACCTTTTGGACTTCAATGCAATGATCGAGGAAGGAGCGCCCAGGCGGAGCTGAGATCATGGATCTCACTTGTTTTGTGGGGTTTTTGGAGCCAACATGGGGTTCATTAGGGTTTTGTAATGGGTTATGGGATGTTGGCACATGGGTTTACCCATGATTAGGCCTTTTTGTAAATGTAAAGTATAAATAAAGAAAATAATGTAATGTAGAGAAAGGGGGGAATGGGGATGTAGTTGGATAAGTGCAAGAGACAAGTAGTTTTGAGTTGATTTGTGCAACATGACATGTATGTGAGGCTTTGTGCTTAATAGAGAAGTTGGCTCTATGCCTTGACCTGATTTTGGGAAGGTGGATCTAGCACTTAGTGCGCAAATCACTTGTCCGATGCAAAGCTAGGCTCTATGGCTTAGTGCACAGGAGAAGACGAATATAAGAGATTGAAGACTCATAAAGAAGAAGAATTCGTTGGTGGACGTAGCCCCACACTAGGGTGAATCACGTATATCCTATGTTGATGGTTTGCTCTGTGCTATGACATTTACGCTATGAATCTGCTTAGTGTATTGAATGTTACATATGATAGATAGATCCATGAATGCTTAGTGCTTATTTATGTTGAATGTGCTAGATCTAACTTATGATGCTAAGTGCGAGGTGTATTCTGTCATCATTACTACATTGATCTATCGTTAGGGTTTGTTCTGCGATGTGAATGAAGTGGATAAGTTAATGCATGTTATATTCTAAGTACTTTGTGAAGTGTTACAATCACAAATCTGTGTCCCAGCTTGGTTACATACACTTGAGTCCTATAACCCCTCTTGCCTCTACCTCGGGTGAGACTTCGCCTGCTTTGCAGGTGTTTCCGAAAGGGCCGGTAGTTAGGGTTTTTTTGGTGCATTGTTGAAGCGTTGAACCTTGGGTCTGACCCTCTGCCAAAAAATGGTTTCGTTGTTGGGACCTGAAACTATGATTGCTGGGAACTGAAGTAAAGAAAATAGAAGCTTTGTGTGTAGATCTGCTACTGTAGTGCAGGGTACTCTACTTGACTTGTGAAGCTATATGCTAAGAAAGAAGCTCTATCTGAAGAAAAGAGGTAAGATCTTGAAAGAGGTAAAACTTTCTGCTTTGATAAGTGGAAAATTTTGTTTTGGAAGCATGAATCTAGGTATGTTTGATAGATTTTGTCCTAGTCTGAAAGCTAGGGTACAGTTAGAAGAAAGAGTTGATATGAATAAATTTGATAGAAATAGAGAAAGATATGTTATTTCTATGCATAGAAAGATTTTTTGGACTAATAATTGGATGCAAGAACCTAGAAAGAATTTTTGCAGATTGCAGGTCCAACACTGTGATCCTAGTACACAATACAAGATAAGTTGGGGAACATACAAGAGGAAGAGAGATTAACCCTATGTTATAACTGCAGAAGACCGGGACATCTTGCTAAGGAATGCCCTGGTGCAGGTCCTATTTGTCTTTGTTGTAAAGTTGTTGGTCATGAAGTTGAGGATTGCCCAAGAATGATTGCTAAAGTAGAACAAATGAACACGAGTCAAGAGAATAAGAGCATGTTAGAAGATCAGAAAGAGAAAGGATCAGAGGAAGTTCAAAATCGATTAGAACAATTAAAAGAAATAATGGATGATCACAAAGATGTCAGTTTACCAGAGATCATGAAGGAAAAACAACACATAGATACAAGAGTAGGATACTTCAACATAGACTGTGTCTTGGATGACGAAACACCGGTAAATATTATACCAGAAAACACTTGGGAAATTTTGGGACAACCTACTGTGGTACCTTCATTGGGAAATATCAACTTGTTTAAAGGAAAGATGATAACCCTATGTGGAAGAGTTACTAATGTACCTATTATCATCCATGAAACATCGACAAAAGAGGAATTTGAAGTTATTAGGTATGTTGAGAACAACACCCCTTTTCCTCTTTTGTTAGGAAAGACTTGGATCGAGAAGGATCAGATCAGAAGGAAAGCAGAGGAAGAAGCTACAGAAAAGAAAAATAAATAACTAAGGGATTCCATAGCTAGAAAGATAGATCAAGTATTGATAGAAGGACAAGAAGTTGACTTGAAGCAATAGAAGGAAAGAGAATTAACTTTCAAAGTTGAAAGAATGCAAGAAGATTTGAAGGGCCTATCCATGCAAGAAGAAAGTATATCTACCCAGGAAGTAGCGATATTAACCTTGAACCCATTGGAAGCACATAAAAACTGCGAAGTTACTATGATAGGAAAAACTAAGAATAAGAATGGAAAGAGAAATCCAGAAATAGTTAGAGAGGCTTGGATCACAGGAAAGAAGGAAAGGAAGCTCAGTAAGAAGAAAACTAATTTAGAAAAACTATAGGAAGTTACAGAGAAGACTTCGTAGGAGGTAGGTTTGCATAATTTGAACCTCGACAGAGCAACATAACTACCTAGAAAGGGACTTCGCCCCGACGAAGCTATATGACCATTGGAGGCGCCCTGACCGTTAGAATGACACTCCGAAATAGCTAGGAATCACATTTATGGGTGAATAGACCACATTTGAGACGTTGATACCGCACCATAACAAACAAATTCTCATTAATGGAAGCAGTCATGTCCGTTGGAAGAATCTGTTACGATGCCCGCTTACTTAACCTATCCGACACTGCATCGAGACCAATTTTTGCCTCCCATGATTATCTAAGAATTGATTGTGTTTTGAACTGAGATTTTATGACCTAGACCTCACGATCCATTTCTTACTCCATCTGTCCACTCGCCTACCCTGACCCGTTCGATTAAAAGAGAAAATGTCGAGCGAACAGATTGATTTAGAGAAGTTTGTCGAAGAGGTCCTTAAGAAGTTTATGGTCGATAAAGCTATGTCTGAAGGAATACAGGTGTTGTCGACCAGGGGACTGTAGGCTTCCCCTTCGACCGCATGAAATTCTAGCTATGCTAACCCTATGACTCAGAAACGAAGTAAGCATCGCGACGATCTGGCTAATGCGAAGCAGATCCCGTCGATCTTACCCTACTATATCTCGCCTTTGGCTGGCGCGGTTAACTGCGACAACATCCCACAGGATTACGAGTACATTTTGATCATCGCATACATCCCAAAGGGAATACATGTGGAAGGAAGCTAGTTGTGATAGATCCCATCTCTAAAGAACATTGATTTTAACCTCGATGACAAAAATAACTATGCCATGCTCGTGCCTCATAGATATCTGATGAAGACAACTGGGAAGAAGCCTTGCCTAGTCTCCCAGTCGTGGATCAAAGAGCTGGCGTAGTCCATGATATTGAATGTCATGAATATTCTTCATTTTGGCCGACATCAGGAGGTTAACGCTTGCATTGAACTCCTCTTGTCGTGCTATCATGGAGGATACCTGTGGCTTGATAGGCGAATTACTGTGGATCTGAATTTGATCCACTTGATCACATGACTGAGCATGCAGGGACCTGACCCACAACAGTTCTACCTAGGGAAGGCCTCAGACCGCTCCTTGGCACAATGCATCAAGGAGACATACGACGAAGTTGAGAAGGGAAAGCGAGGCTACAAGGTATCCTCTATCCAGGATGGCATAGTGTGCCTTGCTTGCCAACTTATAGCTGGCAAGCTTGTAAGAAAGAACCACCCCATGTAGGTCATTGGGTTCGCGGTGGACCTCGTAGGGAAATGCATGGAGGGGATGCAGATGAACTGGGTGAGTTATGTCATCAACGATCTTGAGAAAGACTATCGTGAAGCGTAGGATCAGGGATACGAGTTCCACTTTAGCTGGCTAGTCATGCTAATTTCATTTGTCGCTTGGCAAATTCCAGAAGGAGCTACCTTCCTGGAGATTGAACCATCAGAGCCATTGGTCACGAGGTTCTCTACCTTATGGTATATGAATGATATGACGAGGAAATGGTAGTCGAATGAGGTGTTCCATGCCTACTATCAATAACTGAATGTTGCCATTGAGTCGTTCCCGTGGATGACTCCATGCACCTTGCACCAGTATAGACCGATCGCTAAGTTTTGTGAAAATCGATATTTCATATATATTACTGCGAGCAAGGATGAGAGAAAAGAAAAATTACAGTCCTATTATTAGATGATAGACTAAGACACGGAGGACATCACCAAGGAATGGCCGACGAAGTTCCTTGTACCAGTTGCAGACGCAAAACTCTCCAACGCTGACATTATAGGAAGCCCCTTGGTCACCCGAGGCCAAGCATGTCGAATAAAACAACGTGAAGAATAAGAAGAAAAAGGAGGAATACGAAGACATAGAGACTGATGAGGAGGATAACGCCTCAGAGGAAAATGGATCTGGATCGCCCGTAGCAGGAGGAGGAGATGAAGTAAATCAAGAAGTATGAGGGGAAGAAAGAGAAAAACAAGGAGAAGGCGAAGCTACACTACCAAAGGACCCCCCTACCAGGACAGAGACACTAAAGAAGAGAAAGGTTTCTCCACATAAACCCTTGGCAAGAAAGAAGACCTACATCAGTAATCCCCAGCTAGAGGCTATGCTCACAGAGGATGACATTAGTCTAGTCCGCGGAGTGATGGAGGATGCGTCCGAGGATATCCTGCAGAGATATGGAGCAAAGCAAGATGAACTATATGGAAGGATAGAAAAGGAACTGAGCTAAGTACAAGAATCTATTCACCCAGTCTGCACAGTCCCTACTACATCCTCTTCATCACAGGTTGCAAAGTTGGGGGATGAGCCAACCCAACTTCTAAGACTTGTAGATGTAACATAGGCTCAAATTCAGTGAGTCCAAGAGGATAAGGAGAAGGCTATAGAAGCCCTGAAGAAATAAATAGAGGAGATCTTGGAGCAATTACGACTTGTGTGGTACTGTGTGACCACTTATGAAAATGAGAAGGATGAGTTTCGGGTGATGCTCGAGTAAGACAAAGAAAAGATATAGAGGGAAAAGGACCAGTTGCTCGCAGAGTAGACTACAGTCAAAGAAGTGGTGGGAAGAGCACTTGGCTCTATGTAAGGCTTGGAACAAGAGGAACATGAGGCAGTCAAGGTTCAAGTGATGAAGCTCGATGAGGCTATCCAACAACTTCAATCAAGGGTAACGGAGTTGGATATCCAAGAAGTACTAAGCACTCTGTAGGAAGTGCGTGACCAAAGGGAGGAAGCTGCTAAGAGCGTAATCAGAAGGATCAGAGCCCTCACCTCAGAATGAAAGAAGCTGAGCAACAGAAGTGCGTAGACCTATGAACGCCTCACGAAAGATCCAGAGCTTAGGAAGTTAGAGGCACAACTACAGGAGGTGTAGTAATAGGCACTAAAAGTTCAAGCACAAATGAAGTCACTCACTATAGTCGAGAGAATCAAGAGATCACATGAGCAATGCACGACCCAACAACATATTACTGCCATCCAAGGGAGAGTGATGGAAGTTACACAGAGGCTACAACTGGTGAAGGAGGAAGCCTACGCGGTGTTTGAAGAGATCGAAGGACAAGGCTTGCAACTAGACCAAGTAATTGCGACAGTGGAACAACGCTTGAAAGGGCCTGTTACAGTGAAAATGATCCAGGAATTCGTTGAGTAGGAGGCTTAGGCGAAGTAGCAAGTCGAGGTAGCTTGAGATAAGTTCGAGGCCTTCGAAGTAGCACTGCTCAGATCTGAGTGACTCGGGACAAGTCACAGGTGAGTGTTGGGGGCCTCTTGGTCCTCGACCAAGTTTTGAGGAAACATTGGTCAGGTTTAACCACCTTTTGGACTTCAACGCAGTGATCGAGGAAGGAGTGCCCATGCGGAGATGAGATCGCGGATCTCACTTGTTTGTGGGCTTTGTGGAACCAACATGGGCTTCATTAGGGTTTTTAAATGGGTTATGGGATGTCGGCCCATGGGTTTACCCATGATTAGGCCTTTTTGTAAATGTAAAAGTATAAATAAAGAAAATAATGTAATGTAAAGAAAGGGGGGAATGGGGATGTAGTTTGCTAAGTGTAAGAGGCAAGTAGTTCTGAGTTGCTTTGTGTGATAGAACATGTATGTGAGGCTCCATGCTTAATAGAGAAGTTGGCTCTCTACCTTGACTTGATTTTGGGAAGGTGGATCTAGCACTTAGTGCACAGATCACTTGTCCGGTGTGAAGCTAGGCTCTGTGGCTTAGTTCATAGGAGTAGACGGATGTAAGATATTGAAGACTAATAAAGAAGAAGAAGTTGTTGGTGGACATAGCCCTACACTGGGGTGAACCACATATATCCTGTGTTGATGGTTTTCTCTGTGCTATGATGTTTATGCTGTGAATCTGCTTAGTGCATTGAATGTTACATATGATAGATAGATCCATGAATGCTTAGTTCTTATTTATGTTGAATGTGCTATATATAACTTATGATGCTAAGTGTGAGGTGTATTATGTCATTATTACTTCGTTGATCTATCGTTAGGGTTTGTTCTGTGATGTGAATAAGTTAATGCATGTTATCTTCTAAGTACTTTGCGAAGTGTTACAATCACAAATCTGTGTCCCAACTTGGTTACAGAAACTTGAGTCATGTAAACCCCCTGCCTCTACCTCGGGTGAGACTTTGCCTGCTTCGCAGGTGTTTCCAAAAGGTCCAGTAGTTAGGGTTTTGTTGGTGCATTAATGAAGCGTTGAACCCTGGGTCTGCCCCTGTGCCAACACTTGCTCAGAAGGAATTTTCCATTTCCCTATGCAGACTTGAAGTCCCTTTCACACTTCCCATAGCTAAAAAATCATATTTTTCTACATATACGTACCCTAACAATATTGCAACATACATATATGCAGGTTGCACCATTAAAACCCATGTACATCAGGTTTTGTGCCCAAAATAAAAAATTGTGTCAGGTTTCCATGTCACGTCACGAGATCCATGACCCTTAACCTTCCATATACTGGAAATGTTCTGAATTGGCTCTTTAGTTCCATTTGAAGGCTATAAAATGGGCCATATCCAAGTTGTGGAAGGAGAAGAAGAATTCAACTTTTGAGAGCAGACTTACTCTGGAGAAATTATTCACTTCATATTGAGTCTGCATCCCTTTGTCCTTTAAGGTCAGAACACATAGTTCAGCCCCCAAGCTCTTCCCTCTTTGATGGAGAACCTCATTGTCTCTCTTATATGAGCATTCTTTTGGTGGAGGATTGAAGTGGTAGGTGCCCAACTGGAAGGGACTTAGTTTCTCGGTTCCGAGATGTGTTGACACATAATTTTGTCACTCTACACTTTTGTTGATCATATTTTAATATAAATACTCTTTTCTCGTCCAATTGATGTCTTGCAAATATTTGAATTATTATTCCATGGGCGTATTTGTTATGCATGTTAATGGATTATGCTATTGTATGTACTAACTTTATATATTATCACCATATGCTTGCGTATCTTGGTTTTTTAGGACAAGTTGCAAGTATAGATATTTGAGTTGCGTGTTCAACGATGGTCTTCATCGAAGGTACAAGAGAGGTAGGCTCTTTATATTGTCTTGTTAGCATTTACATTTATATAGCATACTTGGGATTAGAGTCAATTTCTGTAGTCATTCCGTCTGTTGTGGTTTACCCCATGCCATAGAGTGATTTTCCTCATAACATAAGGGGCCATCCTTATTGCATTAAAACTACACTAATGCCATTGTCTGAGGCATCATTCTCAATAATAAATGTTTTTGTGAAGTTAGGTGTGGCTAGGACCAGAGTTGTACACATAGCCTCCTTAAGTTTTTCAAAATATTTGGTTGTTGTTTGAGTCCAAAAAAATGATTCCTTATTTAATAATGTTGTTAGAGGTGCTGCTATTTGACCACAGTTCTTAAAGAACTTGCGGTAATAGCCTATCAATCCTAAGAATCCTAAGTTTCTTCAAGGTTTTTGGAATTGTACATTCATTGATATATTTAATTTTGTTAGGGTCCACTTTTACACCTTCATGAGATACAATATGACCCAAATATTCCACTTCTCAAATCCCAAAGGCACACTTGGAATAATTTGCATAAAGTTGTTGCTCTTCCAATAGTTGTAATACTCTGTCAACATGTTGTACATGTTCTTCCCAATATTTGTTGTAGATTAGTATGTCATCAAAAAATACTAACACAAATTTTGTAAGGAAGGTATTGAAAACATAATTCATCAAGCTTTGAAATGTTGAAGGTGCATTAGTAAGTCCAAATGTCATAACCAAAAAATCATAATGACCTTCATGTGTTCTAAAAGCTATTTTGGGAATGTCTTCCTCCCTCATTTTGATTTGATGATATCCCAAATGAAGATCCAACTTAGTAAAGAAAATTGCTCCATGCAATTCATCTAATAATTCATGAATGACAGGAATAATTTTTTTATCTTTGATGGACATTTTGTTGAGGTGTTTATAATATGGACACATATTCTATGAACCATCATTTTTCACAACCATCACCATTGGTGAAGAGAAAGAACTTTGGCTAGGTTGAATGATGCCAAAATATAACATTCCTTGGATCATATGCTCAATCTCACTCTTCTATGCATATGGATACCCATAAGGCCTAATGTTAGGTGGCACACTTCCTAGTTGCAAATGAATAGCATGGTCATGATGTCGAACAGGTGGAAGACCAAAAGGAATTTCTCCAAAAACTTTGGAATGATTGTTGATATCTATTTGGAGATCCAATGGAGCAGAGGATATAGATGCTTGAACATATAGTGAGCACAATTGAGCAATTACACCATGGTGTCCCTTTTTGAGTAATTTTTTCATGTTATTAGAGGTTTTCACCTTATAGGGTTTCCCTTGGATACCTCTAAGCTCAATTTCCATGCATTCTAAGGAAAATCTCATGAAACGATATTGAAAATTAAGGGCCATTGTTCCCAATGATTGTAACCATTGGACCCCTAATACAACATAGGCACCACCCATTTGGATGAAAATCATGGGACTATCCAAAAAATACTCCCCCATATTGAGCTTAATACAATGGCACTTCCCAGAAAAATTTACGGTACCTCTAGCTGCAATCATTAACTTTGGTGTTGAAAATATAAAGTGATTGAGATCCTTTGATAATTTTTAATTGATGAAGTTATGGGTACCTCCATATGTAATTATTATTTGAAACTCAGGTGCGAGATATATAAAGCAATTGAGATCTTTTGCTAATTTGTAACTGATGAAGTTATGGGTACTACCATAATTGTTCAAAATTACTACCTTTTTCTTTTTTATGTTGTTGGCACAGGGGCAAACCCAAGGTTCAACGCTCAAAAGTGCACCAACAAAACCCTAACTATCGGCCCTTTCGGCAACACCTGCAAAGCAGAGGAAGTCTCACCCGAGGTAGAGGCAGGGGTGGTTGCAGGACTCAGATGTCTGCAACCTTAGCTGGGACACTGATCTGTGATTATATATTTTACAGGGCACTTAGCATAGATCCTTCATCAATATTTAACCCGTCTGGTACTTCACAGATAGCACATAACATCACAGTGAATACTTATACTAA
This sequence comes from Picea engelmannii, assembly GCA_009831015.1. Taxonomy (NCBI): domain Eukaryota; kingdom Viridiplantae; phylum Streptophyta; class Pinopsida; order Pinales; family Pinaceae; genus Picea; species Picea engelmannii. Next base: position 95,373 of record ML828098.1, on the reverse strand, counting down.
ATATGATTCAGTACTTAGCCACAAAAATATAGGTTAGATTCAACAGATCAAGCACTAAGCATCTTATATATTAGATCTAACGTTCATTCGTATATCATTAGCACAGAGCATAACGAAATCTACTTAATCACAACAAGCACTTAGCCAAGAAAGAGATAAACACATTAGATCGAAGCACAAAACACTATACACACAGTTACCGTGGTTCACCCCCACCCTGGGGCTACGTCCACAAAGTCTTCTTTATATTATCTCGGTCAAGCAGTTACAACACAGAGCTTCAATGACCCTTACTTCACACAGGACAAAAGATATGCGCAACTCACTAGATCCTTCTTCCTTTCTCTTCAGCACAAGACTACAAAAACTTGCACTTAGCTTTTCGATCTCATGCACAGAACACTCTAAGATACATCTGATCACACAGATCTAGTTACTAGCACTAAGATTTCAGTTATACATCACATAGATGTCTACATTACTATCATTCTCCTCTATTTACATTGCCTATTTATAGATTACAAAATGGGCCTAAGTGTGGGTAAATCCACAGGCTGACATCCCTTTCCCGTTACATCAACCCAAAACCCTAAAATGGACCCAAAAATAGGTCCTGCTTCCTTACTTTCTGCTTCGCGTTGTGCTCCTTCCTTGGCAAGCTGTCGCAGTCCCAAAAGGGGTCAAATATGACCAAGTATTATTTAAAACTTGGTCAAGGGCCAACAGGCCTCGAACACTCACCTATGACTCATCCCAAGTCACTCAGGTTTGACCAATTCCGCTTTGAACGCATCGATCTTGGCTCGAGCTGCTTCGACCTGCTGCAGTGCAACAGTCTCTTGTTGAGTAAATTCCTGGATTATTGTGTCATTGAGTGGTCCTTCCAGGTGTTGTTCTACAGTGATGACACCCTGTTTGAGTTCAGTTCCCTAGCTTTCAAGTTCAGTGAACAGTTGGCATGCCTTCTCTTGGAGTGGTTGCAGTCATTGAGAGACTTCCATTACTTTACCTTGCAGCGTGTGTACTTATTGTTGGGCTGTGCGTTGTTCTGTGAACCTCTTCATTCTTTTGACTGGGGTCACGGACTTCAGCTATGCTTGTAGCACATCTAGATGTTGTTTTTCTTTGTGGAGTTGTGCCTCCAATGTCTGCAATTTTGGATTATTTGCAAGGGTTTCATAAGTCTGGGCGCTTCTAGTGCTTAGCTACCTACATTCCAAAGCCAAGGTTTTTAATCGGTCGACTGCGCTTCGAGCAATGGCCTCTCTTAGATCTCTTATCTCTTGGGGTGTCTCAAGCACGCTGCGGAGCTCCAGATCTATGATGCATTGTTGCAGTTGCTGGATTACTTCTTCCAGTTGGGTCACCTGTTGTGGGAGACGATCTTCCATCTTCACTTCTATGATCGTCACAGAGCGCAATGCTTTGTGAACTCTTTCCTGTACTTCAAGTTGCTCTGCTAGCAATTGGTCCTTGCTCTGTTGTAACTGTGCTTTTTCCTCCTCCCACTTCGCTTGTAAGGAAAGTTGCTCTTGTTCTGCCTTCCTCCGTTGTTCTCCATGTGCGCTCTGTTCTTGCACCAAAGCCTGGGTGGCTTTCGTTATGTCTTCTTGAGCTCGTCGAAGGCGAGCTTCGAATTTCTTGACGATCTGGCGTAATTGAGTGGGATCATCACATGTTCCTGGTATTTCCATTATTAAGGGCATCGTAGAAACTGCTTGGCTGGACCGGAGTACCTGCTGCACTTCTTTGAGTTCGCCCGTGATTCGGTGGAATAGCTCCTCCTGCTTTGCTTCTTTCTTTTCTGCGAGCTCTAGTGAAACATCATTCAATGCATCAATTAAGAAGTCGAAATCATCCAGGGTAAGGGTAGTTTTGAGTGTGGTTCGGGTGGCCTTAGCTTTCTTTCGGGATGAGGGATTTGGTGGGGTAGTCTTCCTTTTCTTGGAGGGATCTTCCTCATCTCTAGGCGGAGTAACCTCGCCTTTGTTCTTCTCAACTTTTGTGCCCCCTAGTTCTTCGTCATCACCTCCCTTCACAGGTGAGAGCGAAGTAGTCTTTGTCGATGTGCTGTGGATATCTTGAACTTCCACATCCTTCTTAGTCTTTCACGGTCCTGGTGTATCCGGCATAGCTTCAGGGCTATCTACGTCAAACATCTCTGGAGGGTCTGCTACAACAAGGAGGTTTGTCGACCATTCCTTGGTAATCTCCTCCAAGTCATCTTCTGTCAGCTTGTAATATGATTGGAGTTGTTGTTTGTGCTCATCTGCGCGCGTTGTGATGTAGGTGAAGTGACAATCTGCGCTGAATTTCATCAAAGGTCTAACCTATGAAGCGTGTTGGGTTTGATGTGTTGTGTAGACTGAATGGCATTCTTCAATTGAGTGTAGTAAGCATGGAAGAAGACATTGGACTGCCACTGTTTGTTCATGTCGCTGGAGTACCATAGCGTACAAAACTTTGCGGCCAGTGGTTCGAAGGGTTCGATCTCCGAAAAAGTGGCTCCCTCGGGCAGTTCCCAACCGATGAAAGCGATGAGTATGAGAAACCAGCTAAAGTGGAACTCATACCCTTGGTCCTATGCTTGTCTACAATCAAGCTCTAGTTGATTTATAAGATATTTTTCCTAGTTCATTTGTAGTCCCTCCGTGCACTTCCCTGCGAGGTCAACTACAAATCCGATCACCTGTGTAGGTTTGTTTTTTTGGACTAACTTTGCTGTGATTAGATGGCAACCAAAGAGCACTGTTGCATTCTCAATGGAGTCTACCTTGTATCCTCGTGTGCCTTTCTCCAGATCGCCATATGTGTCTTTTATTTGTTGAGCGAGAGTGCGATCTATGGTCTTTCCAGGGTAAAATTCCTGCGGGTCAAGGCCCTGCATGCTTAGCCCAGTGATTCGATTGATCAGAATCGGATCCACAGTGATGCGGCAGTCTAACCATAGGTATCCTTCGTGGTAGCAGGACAACAACAGTCTAACACAGACATTTACTTCCTGATGCCTCCCGAAATGTGGAATCTTCATTACGTTGAGGAGGGTTGACTGTGCAAGGTTATGGGTCCATTGCTGCGGTACAATCTTGGGGTACTTTCCTTTTGTAATAGTCAAGTACTTGTGTGGGGCTAGCATACTATAGACCTTGTGACCTCCAAGGTTAAAATCACTAAATTTCAGCGTGGTAAGCTTCTCCTGGTCAGCATGAACTGCGGGCACCCCTTTTGGGAGGTACACAATGACTATAGCATAGTCGAAGTCTCTGGGTACAATGTCTCAATTCACTGTTCCGCTTAGTGGTGGGATATATTTAGGCAAGATGCTTGGGATCATATTTATAGTGGCGAAGTCATTTCTAACGTTAGATCGTCTTTCCGAAGGCGGTCGGGATGGTCCTGCTCGAGCAATGGAGGGGGAAGCTGACAGTGCGCCCGAGGACGATGCCTGTACACCTATAGACATTTCGTGTTCTAACATGACTCTCTCAATCATTAAATCAATTAGAACTTCTTTAACAATTTTCTCAGCAGCGCTGAGCTCGTTCGACATACAAACTTGGGTCAACTGGCTCGGGTGCAAAAGGAATTCAGAGACTACAGTGAATAGTAAGGTAATGATCTCAGGGTAAGTAAATCTCAGGGTTCGTGCTCAAATTCTCAGTTAGCAAAAAGTATTCTCGGTGCGTGGTGTGATGGGTTAAGTAGGCAATCTCAACAAAGGACATGGGGACTTCATTAACTTTGTTCTATCCGTTCTGGTGCTATCCAATGGTCTAGTGGTAACCCATAACTGCTTTTTGATCCGTTTGGAGTGGCGATCGAACGGGTATATCGGTTCCAACGGATATATTGCTTTGTCATGGTGAAGTACTTTATGTCGTTGTTCTGATATCTCAACGAAGCTCCAATTCTGCAATTCTTCTTGCTGCGAAGTGTCCTCTAGAACCTCTTGTAATCTTACAGTATTAGCCCTTTTCTTTCTTAACTTCATAGCCTTCTTCCCAGTGAGCTTCGTCTCAGTAATGTTTTTACCATTCTGATGTTTATCTTCTGTGGTCTTAGTTACTTTGCGCTGTTGAAAGTCTTTCCTAGGGTTCCTTGATAATACTTCTTCTATATCAAAAATAGGTAACTCGATCTTCTGCAAATCCTCAAGTGTTCTCTTAGCTTCGACATCAGAGTTGCTAATATTAAATATCTGCGATCTGCTCTTCTGTTCTTCAATCAAGTGCATGATCCTTCTGGTCATAAAGTCTTTTAACTCTTGCTTCTTTTGTTCCAAAACTTTTTCTTCCTCTTTTCGTCTGGCTTGTTCTCTATCAATCCAAGGTTTTCCTATGAGCATGGTAAACGGGGCACTGTCTTCAACAAATTTAATGATCTCAAAGTCTTCCTCTGTTGAAGTTACATTAACAGTCATAGGTATCCGGGTGAGCCTTCCACATAGGTTTACTAGCTTTCCTTTGAAGAAACTTGTTCCTCCCAGGGAAGGGATCATGGCAGGCTTTCCTATAGCTTCCCAAGTTCTTTCTGGCATAATGTTCACTTGTGTTTCTTCATCAAGAGTACAGTTAATGTCAAAGTCCCCTATTCTTGCTTTGATTTTCTCCTTTTCTTTGAAGATCTCTGATATCCTAACATGTCGGTGGTCATTCAAGGTATCTTTCATCTGTAGCAATATCTTTTCTGATTCTTTCTGGGTTTCTGCTATAATCTTGGTCTCTTGATCTCCTTCAGGGTTTGCTTTCTCCATATTCAGCTTCTCAAGCCTAGCAATCATTCTAGGGAAATCCAATACTTCATGGTCCATAGCCTTACAACAAAGGCAACTAGGTCTTTTCCCAGGGCATTCCTTAACAAGATGTCCCGGTCTTCTGCAACTATAATAGAGGGTTAATCCTCTCTTTCGTTTAGATGTTCCCCAACTCCTTCTGTACTGCGCACCAAGATCATGGTGGCTAGCCTGTAAAAAACTCTTTCTAGGATCCTGCATCCACTTGTTAGTCCAAACATTCTTTTGATGCATAGGCATAACATATCTATCACTATACTTATCAGATCTATTCATATCAAACTTTCTTTCATCTATTAATGCCCTAGTTTTGAAGCTAGGACATAATCTATCAAACATACCTAGATCCATGCTTTAGAAACAAAAAGTTTCACTTATCTTACTTATACAGAGCACAAAGCTTCCAAATCTAATTTTTTTTGACTATTCTTACCGTTATTAGAGCACAAAGCTTATAAATCTTACCTCTTTTCTATAGATCTGGCCTTTTTCCTTTAGAAAATTGCACTTTTACTTTTCTTAAAGAATAGAGCATTCAAATATCACTTATTTTCTTTGGTATCAACCTCTTTCTTGCAGATATGACCTTTTCCCTTCAGATCTGACCTCTTTTTCTGCAGATCTGACCTTTTTCCTTCAGATCTGACCTCTTTTTCTGCAGATCTGACCTTTTCCCTTCAGATCTTACTTCTTTTTCTCGGCACAAAGCTTTGTAGGTCACAAAGCTTTGTAGGTCAAGTAGAATACTGTGCACTAGGGCAACAGATCTACACACAGAGCTTAGTTCGCACAAAGTTCTTTCTTCTTTTGTTCCCAACAATCACAGTTCCTGTCTCAGCAACAGAACCATTTGTTGGCACATGGGAAGACCCAGGGTTCAACACTCAAGAGCGCACCAACAAAACCCTAACTATCGGCCCTTTCAACAACACCTACAAAGCAGATGAAGTCTCACCCGAGGTAGAGGCAGGGGTGGTTGCAGGACTCAGATGTCTGCAACCTTAGTTGGGACACTGATCTATGATTATATCTTTTACAGGGCACTTAGCATAGATCCTTCATCAATATTTAACCCGTCTGGTACTTCGCGGATAACACAGAGCATCACAATGAATACTTATACTAAAGATGATTTAGTACTTAGCCACAGAAATATAGGTTAGATTCAACAGATCAAGCACTAAGCATCTTATATATTAGATCTAACGTTCATTCTTATATCATCAGCATAGAGCATAACTAGATCTACTTAATCACATCAAGCACTTAGTCAAGAAAGAGATAAACACATTAGATCAAAGCACAAAGCACTATACACATAGTTACCGTGGTTCACCCCCACCCTGGGGCTACGTCCACAAAGTCTTCTTTATATTATCTCGGTTAAGCAGTTACAACACAGAGCTTCAATGACCCTTACTTCGCACAAGATAAAAGATCTGCGCAACTCGCTAGATCCTTCTTCCTTGCTCTTCAACACAAGACTACAACAACTTGCACTTAGCTTTCTTATCTCGTGCACATAGCACTCTAAGATACATCTGATCACATAGATCCAGTTACTAGCACTAAGCTTTCAGTTATACATCACATAGATGTCTACATTACTATCATTCTCCTCTATTTACATTGCCTATTTATAGATTACAAAATGGGCCTAAGCATGGGTAAACCCACGGGTCGACATCCCTTTCCCATTACATCAACCCAAAACCCTAAAATGGACCAAAAAATAGGTCTTGCTTCATTACTTTCTGCTTCGCATTGCGCTCCTTCCTTGGCACGCTGTCACAGTCCCAAAAGTGATCAAATATGACCAAGTATTATTCAAAATTTGGTCAAGGGCCAACATATGTATACTTGTATCTTGAGGGTTTATGGAGTACTGATTCCGACCAATGCAAGATAATATATCATTGGAGTAGTATCTTTTATATATAGATCTTGTGATGGTTCCAATTCTTGATCTTCTTCCTCTTCATAGTCTATGTAGAATAATTTATTCTCACCGCATTTATGACCCTTACTGTATTTGTTGTCATGATTGAAACATAGTCCCTTTTCTCTTCTTTCATCCATTTGATGAGGTTTCAACTTTCTGGTTGAGGTATGATTGTATTATGAACCCCAAAACGATCTCTGCTTCCTAGATATGCTTCAATGGTAGACTTGTGTGTATCCTTATTCTTGGATTGAATATGATGAGAAAATTGCAGAGCTTGCATAATATTTTCAAGATGTTTTAAGAAAAGATCATGTTTAATGTATTCTTTTAATCCACCCATGTAAGCTTCCAAAAAATGTTCATCACTTATGTCATCCACCCTTTTGGCCAATACTTGAAATTCTAAATTATAATCTTCAATATCACCTAAGTGCTTGATTCTTGTCAATTGACTGAAGTATTCAAGTTCCAAACTTTCCCATATTGTGGTTCTAAGTCTCTTGTAAATAAACTAAATGTATAATGATAAGAAGGGGGCTTCATTTTAACTGTCCATTGATACCATTGATATGGTTTATTCTCAAAATTCAAAGTTTATCTGTGAATCCTTTGTTTATCATCCATAATATTATGTAGTTCAAAATATTGCTCTATTTGATTCACCCAAGTAAAGGCCCCTGTTCCATCAAACTTCATTAATTCAACCTTGGGAAGATTCACTCCTTTTGGAGACCATCCATAATTAACTCCATTATTGAAGTTATATCCCCCTAGAAATTTTTTATTATTGGAAAGTTGTTCAACCCGAACACTACCATTATTTTCACGAGTCCTTTCAGACACCTTATCAATTTTAGGGGGCCTCCCATTTAAGGCTTCCATAATCATTTGTTCCATATCTCTTTTCATCTCTTCCTTATTTTCATCCATTTTCCTCTCCATCAATTCCTTATTTTCTTCCATCTTTCTTTCCATCAGTTCCTTATTTTTATCCGTCTTTCATCCCATTTCTATTTGAGTATTTATTAAATCAACCTTTTTCATTGACATATCATTCAATTCATTGATTTGACTGTCCAAATTAGAGATATGGTTTTATCTCTCCTCATTTTCTTTATGAGTCATGGAGGAGATTTCTATAGGTTTCATTGGTGAAATAAGTTTTCAATTTTTCTTTGGAGCCATAGAAAAAGGTTATTGGGTCCTAATTAGGACAAGGGAGTGTCATGCGCTATAACTCTCTAATATACTTGCAGGGTCCAAAAATAGTATTAGGCCCAATATATTAGGGCACTAACTAAGGAGTCTCAACCGTGCCCTTAGTTGTACTACCTGACTGCCCATGTACTAGAGAGTGGTCTCCTTGAGTTCTACTCTCAGTGTACTATAACAACAAGACCGATGAATAGTTAATCTAAGAATGGTTTCATGTATACCTAGGGGACTTCCTATATACCCAAAGGTACGTGGAAGTGATATTCCATCTATAGGTACTGTCTAATGTTGTACTACTTGAAGGGGTACCAACAAGGGTTATAGGGGTTTCCAACAGGTGCAACAATGTGTTTCTAGTAACCACGTGAAACCATGTGTATTTATTGCATGTATTCCCCCCCAACCTTAGTTTTACCCGCTTAACAATAGATCTTGTGTTATTTAAAGAGACTGGAACACGTCTCTAAAAAAAATTTAAAAAATGAGCTTGCTAACCATGTAAAAAGCTCTTAAAATCACTAGAAGATAACTTGTGCAAAAAACCTAACTTCCACATGTACTTCACTATGTTAATTCAGGATTATGAAAATTTCAGAGTCTGAAACTTCACTGAAAAAAATTACAGTGAAAATGCCAAGATAATTGATTTCACAATTAGTCAAAAACCTTGTCTTCCATGGACTATATATCCAAAAGTATAGCGAACCAGAACCTGGAATTTTTACCACTTTTACTTTGATAGGTCTCCTCAGTCTCCACAAAATTTCAATGTTTGGAACCTCTCAAAAAAAAGTTATAGTGAAAATCCCAAGATGTCTCTTTTAAAACTGAATTCGAGATGAATAAAAAACCCTATCTTCCATAGTCTATATCTCCAAAAGTATAATGACCCCAAACTTGAAATTATTTACTAGAGGTAGATTGTTGTCTCATAAGTAACCTCTGAATTTCATTGTTTGAAGCATCGCATAAAAAAAGTTATAGCGAAAATGCCAAAATGATTTGCTTGAAGCAACAAAACCCTAGGATCGATACTCTGATACCAAATGTTATGAACCAATGCCTTGAGAATGATAAAAAATTAATTAATACTATCCAATTTGGGGGGGGGGGGGAACCTTCTTTTACAATATATCCAATTCAAAGACAAGTCACTATGAGATAATATAATCCTAAGACTAGGTATCCTTGGTATATACATAGGAGACAAAGGGTACAATTATAATGAAAGGGTACAATGAAGGGTTCTAGCCTACATACAAATATAACATTAGAAATGTAATAATTCAATATCTAGGGATTAATAAGTGGTTTTATACATAACATGGGGATTTGTCTAGGGATTAACACTTTATGTCATCATTTATATAAGATACAATCTTTTGGACATGCATTATATACTTTGTGATCAACACACAAATCAAATGACAATTTTCTAGCATCTTTACATGTACTAGGAAGTATGTTTTCCAATGGAAATGATTTATCCCACAACAAATTGATTCAAACTAACTGAAAATTAACACGCTAACAATATTAAAGAACTTGTAATGTACACTATACTATAGTACACATCATATTTTATACCTTAGAAAATATGTAAAGCTATTGTTTAAGCCTCCACATCTTTCTTTCAAATTATAAAGCATTAGAACGACAATGAACTTAGAGCACTTTACTTTATTGATCACTATAAAAGGGGTGTTTATGAAACCTACATTAAATGCTTAGGTTCAATGCCATGGTTCACAACACCTCCATCCATATCCTCTTCATGTGCACCAACTACATGAATGTATTCCCTCTCAAAAGCATCATGTAACATTTGGTTGTCAATATGTGTATCATGTATGATTTGATATCCACTATTCATATTCACATTGTATGGAAGAATAACATGTTTGTAATCCCTTGTATCATTCTATAAATACACAATAATAATACTATCATTATTGTTGTAAAACTTGATACCATATGAACAAAAATACATTGTATTTATAAGTCCCAATACAATAGATAAAAGTAAATCCAATGCAATAACTAATTCGAACACAACTCCACAAGAATATTTCACATCAATAATTTAAAAAAATAAACATATTAAAGGATCATTTGAGTCTTTCAATATTCTATCAATACAAACTCTTAATTTGAAAATTTATACAATATTATTTTGTTGCCTTCATCTATCGAATTTGGACCTCTAAGGGAAGACCAACCACTTGTCTTTATTTTTGAATAAGAATAGGTCTCAAAAAGCTATATTCCACTAAAAAATCATCTTTGGAAATCAAATTATGAATCAAAGCTACACACATATATAAGTTTGTAATCCGAGAAGTGAATATTTCCTTATCATTAATTGTCTCAATAAACATACAATTTGCATTTCTACATTGTTTTTTTGAGCCATTAATAAACCCTGCAATGTTCCCATGTATGCATGGACAACCATCCACGTATATATAATCCTTTAAGTTTACTGATGAATTCAGGCACATGTTGTACTTAGAAATATAATATTTGAATGGTGCCAATATTCCATAATCATTGTGTCTATAATCACGTCCACAAAATGGTATTAATGTAACCTCTACTTGGTTAGGAATGTGCACATTTGACATGATATATAGACATAAGGGGTGATAATGAAATTGTAGCCATAATATGAGAAACAATCTCCTATAGTGGGAAATGATGTAGATGTAGGCCAAGCACAATATATGGATATATTGTATAATTCTTTATATAGTGGAACTAGGTTTATTGGGAGTTTTGCATCACCAACACCCTCCAAAAGTATTGGTCGATTGATAAAAGGCTTGGGTAATTTTTGTATTCTTGGATATTTTTCCCTCCCAATGACCCTACCACCATTTGCACTCGTATAATGCGAGGAACCTTTAACATCTAAGGAATATTTGAATGGTTTCTTGTTGTGTTGGTACCAACAACTTCCCTTTTTCTTCTCTTCTTGCTCATAGAGCCATTTCCCCCCAAGAAATAGGGGCCCTCCTTTTAATGTTTCAAGACCATTTTATCTTGCTAAAGAATCTAAATTTTCTTTTTGGTTCTTGATTGAGTTCTTTTCAAGCCTTTTACTTAGATTCTTCAAACTTCCTAGGTTTATTGACATAGGCATTGTCGACGGAGGAAAAGTTTCCCTCACTGATATAGCCAGTGTTGGTGAGTTCGATTTTTTTTTTCCGATACACAAGGTGGGGTCAAATTTTTTGAGAAGTTTTTTGTGTATCAACGCCTAATCAATTTTTATTTGTGGATACACCAACGCCAAACCTACCATCACCACCGATACAAAGTATTGAGCCAACACTTTGAGATTTTTCATATAGTCAATGTGTATCTATTCCTTATCAAACATCAAGCACCAATACACTGACATGGATCATTTTATTCGCAATGATACACTGACATCCATCAATATTTGAATGACAATAAGCACAAATGATCCACACTTAATTTTTTTGAGCATCTTGATTACGTATCGACGATCGAACATTGTTCAACCAACGATACATCGATAGAAATCATCCCTTACTCGTTGATATAATCAATAACAATCCTCTGGTCATTGTCTATACCTTGGTTACTATCTTTGCATAATCGTCGATACATCAAGACAACTCACACCCAAAAACAATTTTGTGCTTGTTTTTCCTCATTCTTAGTGTCAATGGGCACGACAAAGACTATAAATCCAAAGCTGACCAAACCACTTTGCATCGTTATTTACTAAGAGCACAAAGCACAAGGTTGAAGTTCACCTTGAGCACAAATATTGTTCGTGAGCACCTAACCCCTCTCACCTATGTGTCACCATCACACTTGCGGGTAGGTGACCTACCCTCTTTCATGTGTCTTTGTATCTGTTAGGGTTTGCTTCTGGTTATCATTGTTGATATGCGAGGTACATTCCTCATTGTTTTACCTTTAGGTTTTAGCCTCTGTGCATGGCCTTATCCTTCACCCCTTACTCTCCATGAAGCCTTTCCACTCTCAAAACTCCAACCCTCTATAAGGCTCTTCCATTCTTCATTCCCTAACCCTTGGCCCCGACAGTTGTGGCTACCTTTTGAAGCCAATGAGCCCTAACCCGATTCTTCTCTCCTCATCCTTGAAACACCATTACCACTGCACACGACCTTTCATTCTGACCTTAAAATAATTATCTAAAGCTTTCATTAAGTTTGAGTGTGTGGAACGAGTGCCATCAACGAGAGTAACTTCAATGCTACATTATTTTAGTAGAGAAATAGACTTAACCAAAAAAATCAACATCTACATTCTCATCTATATAGGCAACTAATTTTTTTTCGAGCACCGATATAAGCCCCTTAATCGACAATAATCATATGTTCTTCGTCGATATGACCTTGACCCCATAGGTTGGTGTCGATCATGGACCAGACACTGATACGACCTTTATCTTTTGATGAAAATCACAAGTTGAACATCAATGAAGCCAATGTTCATCGACAAGAATCTTATGTTAGGCATCGATATGGTTGGACCTCATTCATCGACGGAAATTTAGAAATTAACACGAATATAACGTGCAATATCGGCGGTCAATTCTTTTTTCAATGCCAATATAACACATTGTGTCGATGAAGATCAACAGTTAAGCACCAATACAAGTGTGTATCGATGCATAAGCCCTCAACTCGCCGATTCTAGTGAGAAACATAATAAATTGCCAAGATGAGAAACCAAACACTTTATTTTTTAATTCCTTGCCTCTTTTAGTCAATGAACATCTGATGTATTTTTTCAACGCAAGTTTTTATATAGACTGGTGAATATGTCTTCTATTGTAGAGTTAACCATGTCTCCTCACAAATGCTTCTAAAGTGCCGATAAGGCCCCCATTGAAGAGGCCTCTACAAGCAGGAGTGCACAAGAAGAATATGTCGAACCCCATGGCTTGTTTACGATGATGCGAAAGGTGTTATCGACAAAGAGACTTCGCTCAAGTGGGGTGAAGTGTATCAAATGTTCAACAACCAAACCTTCCCCTATATGGAAGAAGATGATCCCGAACTCCAGACGTTCATAAATATTAGGAATTCTAAGACATACAAGGTGGAAACACATGCAAATGTGTTTCCCCGTGCAAAGTCTATTTCATGGATTGTAAGGCATGCTGATCTGGAAACCAGATACATTTTGAATGCTAAAATCCACCCAATCACCTTCTTTGAGGCTTCAATAACTTCTTCTTATTACTGCTTGGAAAATGGGGAGAGATCACTAGACGATAAGCTTATAAAGAAGTTCCCGCACAAGACAAAAGAGATTTTAAAGGCCTGGTACAAACCTCACAAAGTATTCACGTCAGGATCTTCAAGAGAGTACCCCACCAAACTACTCAAAACATCATATCAATACTCAGTGGCCATGCTATGCAGACTATACGGGGAGCCCTATGCTCAGATGTTTAGGATAAATTGGGCGCCCCTTCTATACTATGTTGCATATGTGGGGTTAACCTTTAACTAGGCTGTCATTTTGTTTTCATATTTGGAAGAAGCACTCAGAGCAACAAAGAACACTGTGCCAGGGGAATTCCCTAGCTTCCACATTCCCTCGTATCTCTTTGACATGATGTGCATATGCCCCACATTCCCACAAATGGGTTGGACCTGGTAGCCCAATGATCCCCCTATCCACATTTACTGCAAGATAATATGAGAGCACAAGTATCGAATCAAGTATCATAAAATCTACAACAATTTCTTGGCCCCCTTGTACCAACGTATATTCAAATTGCCTGTACCATGCATGAAACATAAAACACAGGTGATAGTCAAGAAGATAGGGGATTGGTACCTTTTGGAGTACAAAATGTACCTTAGGATATACGGGGCCACCAAAGCCCCACACTTTCTCCCAAATTTCATTCTGGATAAGTTGGTGCTATAGGAAATTTCCTACCAGACCATTATGCATGGAGTTGGTGTAACACTATATAGAGACATGAATGCTATCTAGCCTCCTCTCCCACTTTGGTTCGAGTCATATTCATTCAAATATGTCAAGGAGGCATAGGTTGAATTAAACATATTGGCATCTTTCCACTTCATAGAAGAAACATTTCCAAGGCATGATCCACTGGATGTAGTCAAGGATCATTGTATCAACTGCAAATACAAGTGGGATTATACAACCGACGTTTAGGAAGAAGAGGAAATCCACCACCGTGTGAGGAAATGCCTTGACATTATCTTCAAAAGAAGGGGCAATCCATTGGGAAGGATAGTAGAAAAACAACTAGTTTGAGAAGCCTGAAAGAAGGCCAAAGACGAAGAGGTGTCAAAGACAACAAGCTTTGAAGAAACAAGATAGGAAGAGAGAAAAATGAAAACAACATAAGCTGCCAAATCAGAGGAAATAGGAGACGTATGAACAACGAAAATAGAAAGAGGTCAAAGAAGTAGTAGTAGCCAAGACCGCTACAAAACAACAAAGGAAGAAGGAGAAAATAAGAAATAAAAAGGAGGAAGAAGTTGAGTGGAAGAGACGAGAAGCCAAAACAATAGAAAAATCAACAGTAGAGGTAGAGGCAACAACGAGGGAAACTGAAGAAGAAAAATTAGTCGAAGAGGCAATAGCGGAGGAACAAAGAAATAAAGATGAAGAAGAAAGAAGCAATGACAAATCCTCCATGGACACAAACATAATGAAGTTGTTGGATGAAATTCCACTCACGAGAGGACACTTCTTGCTTGGTGAAATAGGACTGGGATTGTTCACACCCTCTAAGGTTTCCAATTTGTACACTTTTAGGTTGGATAAAGATTTTGGAAAGATAGTACTACAGAAGACTATTAAGCTCCCAGTGGCTGGGAAAGCTCCACTGTCCATGACTACTGAAACCACTGTGACAAAAGATGTCAGAAAGGATCCTCTTTCAATTGCTTCGGTTGGCATCACATTCACATTGGCATCAAAGTAGAATCTAAAGGACTTGGTGCATGAGAACGAAAAGAAGGATGAAAGGATGAGGGAGATGGGAGCTGGAGGAAGAGGTAAAGTGAAAAAAAAAAGGGACAAGTAAAGCATTAAAGAGTTTATACTATGTGTTGAGAAATTCATAATAGAGCTTCATGAAATGACAAAAAATATGTATGTGAATCTGCAAGTTTTCCAACAGTTAGTAGCACCGATTATAACACAACATAGCATAGCATAAGCAAAGAACACAAAATTCACCACCATTAGAGAAGGTATCAATGAGATGGAATGTTGGATCGCTGAAAATACATATGCCCCATCTGAGTTGCCCCGTATATCAGAATGAGAGAGAAAGGTTGATTATGCTGCTCTCGATAATTTCCAATAAGCTGGGGAGAAGGTAGAAAAAGACTTAAAGAATTCACTGCTGATTTGCACACAAATTCAAAAGGTGGTAGACATATTAGTGCATAAAGGACACCTACCCTCGATCAAAGAACTCGGGAAGATGAAGACTGATGTGGAAAAAGTGATAGTGTATCTGATGGATGATCATCTCGTGAAGCCAACCCGAACAAAAACATGATCCAAGCCTTCATGGTAAATTTGACAAGAGACATGAAGACCCTCTCATAGAATTCAACAACTCATGAGGTTGCCCTGGAGTTGCTTCTATTCCACAAAGTTGTCTCCATTTTGGGACATCATGAAGTCTAGGAAGCCTACTTGAAGGACATGGACAAATGAAGGGGACATAATGTTCGATTCAAAATTACTCAGAATGACCTTCTATTTTCTCTTTTTTTCATGTGTACACATTTTTGTACTTATTATAACACATGTCAAAATAGTTGAAAGGGGAAGATGAAAATACATGTAACTGCTTCTTGTAGAATTCAATAAACCCCTATAGGTAGTTACTTAAGACACTATAAGTAAATGAAGAGACCCATTTTGAGGGGGCTCTTCAAGCATTGTAATTTCTAGGAACTATATTCTGAAATAATATTTAGAAGCCCTTAGGGCCAATGTTGTTGGAGAGAAATGTTGTTTGCTGATAGTGAGTTTACTTTGAACTAATTCAAGTAGTCTGTTGGGTTTTTTGTAAATGCTATAAGAATGTTGTTTTGGTTATAGACTTTTCTTACATGGACATAAATTACAAGTTTTTGTCTTTTCTCCCTTATTAATTATCCTGAGATGATGAGCAATTTATGCATGTGATTGTGCATCTTAGACTAATCTGGTTGTGCCTTTATATGCATATGTTATTAAACCTATTTATCTTTAATAGTTATCTGGAAGGAGATATCAGAGGGATTACTATTATTCCTAGCTACCCATTAGTTACTCTTGGTTGCTCCTATCTAGGATACGGTAGATAAAACTTTATTTCCACAATCAGTTTTGTTTGCATTTGCATACTCCCTTGCATTCAAACCATTCATTCACCCCCCAATCCAATAATGACAACTAGGATATAATTCAGATGGGTATCCTAATCCAAATGGTGCATAGTCTAATTGGGAACATGTACCAGGGAGTACCCTTGTCTATTGAAGGGAATTTTCCCGTGTCAATAAAATTGGCGCTAGAAGGAGGGCCTCAATTGTATGGCTAGCGATGATGCTCGATACCTGCATGTTCAGACCTTTGATAACATTCCCATCGGACAAAAAACACCACATATTTCTTCTAAGTAGGAAATTACCTTTGAATACTCTAACCGTAGATTTGAAAGTCCTATTGTAAGAAGTCCCAAAATTAATCCCGAGACTTGGTACGCTATCCCTAACACAAAGTTTGATGAAACTCGGTAGATTACCTATTCATAAACTAAATTACTTGGTCGCTTGCCTGTAGCTTCAACACTACCAAGGAGGAGAGCTACCCGAAGACCCATTAATTAGTCCAACATTCTTGTCAACTATGTCAAGAACTTGGTTGATGTTTCCTTACAAGAAATACCTCATCCTTTGGACCAAATTCCTTCTACTCCTCCATGTCCTACCCCTCCTAGTTATGAACATCATTCTAAATCTAAACACTTTGAATCTCAAGAAGATGACATGGTTGGAAATTGAAATGTTGCCGTAGCATGGATGTCTAAGGGATATTTAAACATACCTGGACTAATGCATGAACTGCCTAAACATCCAAAACGAGTTCTTCCTAAGTTTGATCTGGACAAAGAGTGTTCCCTGGAAGATCACATTAAAAATTTCTATTTGGAAATCTGACTCCTTAATGTCCAACATGAAGATGTGGTCTATAGGATTTTCATTTATACCTTCAAGAATAAGGCTTCCACATGGTACTATAATTTCTTGGTTGGATCTACAAATAGCTGGGATAATTTTGAGAAATCCTTCCTCGGTAAGTTCAGGGATGATAAAACCCCTGCAACCCTATTGACGAAACTGATAGCTCTTAAAATGGAGAAGAAGGAGAAGGTGAAGGATTTCAATAAAAATTTTACTACCATGTTAAACAAGTACCCTGCTAATGCTTCTGATCAATCCAATGTTCTTGTCGAATCTGTCGAGCACTTGGTTGATGTTTACTTATAAGAAATACCTTAGCCTTTGGACCAAATTCCTCCTACTCCTCCATGTCCCACCACTCCTAGTTTTGAACATCATTCTAAATTTGAACACTCTGAATCTAAAGAAGATGACATGGTTGGAAATCAAAACGTCATCCGAGCATGGATGTCTCATGGAGCTTTAAATCTGCCTGAACTAATGCATGACCAACATAAACATCCAAAAATATTTCTTACTAAGTTTGATATGGACAAAGTGTGTTCCCCGAAAGATCACATTAAAAATTTCTATCTGGAAATCTGACTCCTTGATGTCTGACACGAAGATGTGGCCTATAGGATTTTTGTTTATACCTTTGAGGGCAAGGCTTCCACATGGTACTATAATATCTTGGTTGGATCTATAACTATCTGGGATAATTTTGAGAAAGCCTTCCTCGATAAGTCCGGGGATTAGAAAATCCCTGCAACCCTGTTCAAGGAACCATTAGCTCTTAAAGTGGAGAAGAAGGAGAAGGTGAATGATTTCAATCAATGTTTTACTACCATCCTGAACAAGTTCCCTGTTGATGCTGCCCTTGTTGAAGCCTTAACAGTAGAACATTATACTTCAACACTTTACCCCTCCATAGGCATGTTTTTCAAATGAGCTGGAAGACCTACTTTAATTGAACTTTGAATAAGCCAAGAAGGTCGAGAAGGAAATGCTCTCTTTAGGCAACCATCCCACAACCGAGGAAACCAAATCAGCTGGAAAAAAAAACTCTACTCCTGACTAAGCCACCTGAAAAGGAACCCAAGGAATTAGATAGCGTAGTCAAGATTGTAAAAAAGTAGTCCAACAAAGTGGTAGATATCAAGAAGAGCATTGATGAAGGAGTGTCTAAACATAAACTGTTTCTCTTGTTCTTTAAAAAGACTGATAACCCACCTAAGCCACTAGAGGCCCTTGGTCTCATGTTAAACCTCAATGAATTTGGTATGGACATTTTTTGTTCCTATCACCAGATGAACCATTCCAAAAAGACCTATCCTTAATGGATTAATTCCATGACCTTGGTCATCAATAAATCATTGGATCAGTAGGTAACTGCTGACGACCAAACCCAAGAAACAAAAAAGGAATAAGACACTAAGGAAAAGGACACCACAGAAGAATCTGCGATGTTTTTATGGGATTGGTGTTTAGACTCTGGCAATAAACAGGTTGAATAAATTTCTGTAGGAGACACCCAAATCACGAAAGTTGCTCCCAAAGATTACAACTTATGTAGTAAAGGGGAAGTAATGAACAATCCTCTAGCTTCTAAAACTACCCCTGCTCCTAGAAAGATAAGTCCTCACACAATTGCACAGTTTCCAAGTAATCCTTCATAGGTTATTAATACCCCCAACACTTCACAATCAAACAAAACCCCAAACCTATAATAAAGTCACTCCTTAGAATACAACGTCATCAAAGATCTGAAGAAAACCAAAGCAAGCATTTATCTGTATGACATTTGTGCTCTGCCTTAGTAGAGAGACCTCATTCTTGATACTTTGAAACCCATGACCTCTCAATAGAAGACTATGATACTCAACTATGATGCATTCCTTGGTAAATATAGGCACTCCTGAGAAACCAAAGTTCAATAAGATTTCTGTGGTGAGGGTTTTCAGTTAGGTTCGGAAAAAACACAGTTTTGTTTATATATTGTCAACGTTTCAAATCCATATCAGGATCCATATTCAGGACAAGAAGCCTGGGTTATGATTTAAGAGAGACACTACCTATAAATTCTAAATATATAAGTTTTTTAGAAAATGTAAGTCAACGAATCTCTTTTTAATTTTAACTTGGAGCTTTTCAAGATCATGAATTTCGTTCAGAGTTTTCCTTTCGTACATGAAAATAATATGTTCAATAAGATTTATGTGGTGAGGGTTTTCAGTTAGGTTCGGAAAAACCACAGTTTTGTTTATCGATTATCGACGTTTTGTATCCACATAAATCTTATTGAACAGATTATTTTCCTGTATGGAAGGAAAACTCTAGACGGAATTCATGATCTTGAAAATCTCCAGGTTAAAATTAAAAAGAGAGCCGCTAACTTAGATTTTCTAAAAAACTTATACATTTAGAATTTATAGGTAGCGTCTCTCTTAAATCATAACCAAAGCTTCTTGTCCTGAAGATGGATCCTGATATGGATCCGAAACATCGACAATCTATAAACAAAACTGTGGTTTTTCCGAACCTAACTGAAAACCAAAGTTCATTAACTTAGACACTTGTTATTCAGAAGCAGAGAAACATACTTTCATGTAGTTATTCAAGAAATATTAGGATGTGTTTGCATGGACGCACGAGGACCTGAAAAAGTATGACACTAGCATCATTCAATATTTTATTCCCATTAAATAGGATGTCAAACCTTTTCATCAAAAACTCAGGAAGATACATCCCACTCTTGAGTTCGAAATTCTACCTGGGTGTCAAATCTAGTACATGTGAGAAAGAAGTCAAGGGATATTAGGTTATGTGTAGATTTCAGAAATCAGAAAAAGTCTTTAACAAAGATAACTATCACATTCCCCCTATGGAACAAATACTTCAGCTCCTATCTGGTTCACATATGTTTTCTCCATTATATGGGTTCTCTAGATACAATCATGTTATCGTAGCATAACTCGACCAACTAAAGACCATTTTTGGAGCTAAGTGGGGAACATTCACGTATAGAAGGATGCCCTTTGTCTTGATCAATGCAGGAACAACTTTCCAAAGGGAAATGGACACAGAATTCAAGGGTTTGATTGGTCAAAGTGTGATGATATACCTCAATCATGTCA
This sequence comes from Picea engelmannii, assembly GCA_009831015.1. Classification (NCBI taxonomy): domain Eukaryota; kingdom Viridiplantae; phylum Streptophyta; class Pinopsida; order Pinales; family Pinaceae; genus Picea; species Picea engelmannii. Next base: position 75,066 of record ML828098.1, on the reverse strand, counting down.
CAGTGCAGTCCAAGGAAATAGTTGATCACCCACACCACCTGAAATATATTTTTGAAAGATGCAGGAAGTATGATATCTCTTTGAATCCCAAGAAGAGCATATTTTCTTTTTCAGAAGGAAAATTTATGGGACATATAATTTCTAAAGCTGGGATCTCTTTCGATCCAAAACACAGTAAATCTATCATGCATATCCCATTGCTGAACAACAAGAAATCAATGCAATCATTTTTGGAAAGATAATTTTTTACAGATATTTATGTTTGACTTTGCTAAGATAGTCAAATGCCTTGAACAAATGATTAAGAAAGACACATAATTCAAGTGTATGTCTGTTGAGAAGGAATCTTTCAAAAAATTTAAAGCTTCTAGTCTAGACTTCTTAAAGGATTTCTTGTTGTACACATTTGCCTCTGATCATTCTCTTGCAATGGTGCTCACCCAAAGGGATCAGTAAGGGAAAGTATGCCCCATATAATTCATGAGCATGAGTCTTTAAGGTGCTAAACTTAACTACCCAATTGTGGACAAGCAATAATTTTTTGTTCACAAAGCCATCAAATAGTTCAGACCTTACATGTTAAAGAACCATACCAAGGTAATCGTTCCTCAACTGGTTGTAAGATATCTATTTGTACATAAGGAGATTGGAAAAGATGAGGAAATTGGGAGACGACCTTGCAAGAATATGACTTGGAATTTAAAATCACGACTATCATCAAAGGTCAAGGCCTTCGCAAATTAGTTACTAAAGCTAGAGATTCAGAAAAATAAACGAAAGAAATATGACAAGAAGAACTGATATTGTAGCACAACAACCTTCCTATGTACCAATAGTAGCTAATTCATGGTACAATGATCTCAAGCAGTATCTATAGCATGGAACCTCTCTCGAACACCTTAATGCTAAACAAAAAAGAGTGCTAAGATTAGAATCTGCATAATATCAGTTGGTCCATGGAATCCTTTTCATAAGAAACTATGATGGAGTTCTCCTCAGATGCCTGGAGAAACAAGATTCTGACAAAGTCCTCAAGGAACTTCATGGTTAATAGTCGGAGGAAATTTTGTAGGAGAAGATGCAACTCACAAAATTCCGAGAGACGGTACGACTACGCTCATTCACTTGAAGATAATTAAAATGAGGCTTTGAAGGTCTTTTTATGATAAACATGAATTAAAAAAACCTAGACATACAAAAACCTAACCCTAGGAGATGGAACACCAAAAGTCATGTGGGCCCCGTTTGGGTAAGTTAGTACATTAACTTCCCAGGGTCGTAACTTTTGCATACAATCTCCATTTTAGGTGCGTGATAGCACGTTGGAAAGGTCTTTTCGAGAACTATGCATTACTTTGTAAAAATTTGACTCCATATATAGTTTGACTGTGGCGAGTAAAAAAAAACTGTTTAGGGCCCCAAAATAGACTTGGAAGTACAACAAGATGTGCTAACATGAAAACATATAAAATAAGCTAATTGGATTAGGTGGGAAGCCACCAATATCCACTTGGAAGATGTGTAGAGCTTCAGACAGCCTCGGAAGTGTATAACCCACAATTACAAAGAAGTACAGAAGAACATGTTGTACTAAAAACCAACAAGAGGAGCCAGTTGGAACATGTGGGTGGCCACCAATATCCACTTGGATCAATCATGCCCCCTTAAAAAGTAATGGTCTCCATTGTGTTGCATGCCTAGGGAAGAGGGGAAAGCATTTTTTGAATCTGAATCTTAGTGAGATGCGTGCTTTGTTGGAGAAGTTGTGTTGCTTCGTCTGTGGAAGACTGTCACACACTTGTTGCTGGCAGGGTTGTATATGCTCCACCCATCTGTTGTCTCTAGGTTTGACGGGGCATTGTGTATGCACCATTGTAGGTGAAGAAACAATATGTTTTTGTTGGATAGAAGGTGTTTAGGCTACAATGGTTGTAGTGGTCTTCTGTGTATCCTATAAATAGACTATGAAGAGGATGGATTTTGCAGTATGAGAGATTACCTTGTGACACTGTTTTGGTGGAGCAATAGTCAGAACTATATTTGCTATCCTATAGAGTTGACCTCCCAGAGTAATAATGACACTATGGGGTCTAAAATTATAGAAAACATGACATCTCCACATAGATGGTTTTCCCAAAACAACATCACATACATCAAGAGGGGAAACATCACACACTACCTCATCCTTGAAGGGTTGGATGCCATAAGACAAACAACACCGTTGGTTGACACAAAGATCTCGTCCCTGGTGAAGCCACCTGATGTTGTAGGGTTGTGGGTGTGGTGATGTTGACAACCCCAACTATTGACGGCCTTAGCTAAGATGAGTTTCTTCTGGCTACCATTATCAACAATGAAATGAAACGGGTTCCCCTTCACCCACATCTGTGAATGGAAGAGGCACTCCCCCTCTTCATGATCTACTGATTCTTCTGGTTGAATTGTTGTGGTCACAACAATAGCAGTGGGGTCTGCGTCGATGATCTGTCTATTTTCAATATTTTCTAGATCAGATTCTAGATCAGGTTTCGGCTCGATGTCTTTGACCTTGACCACCAATGAATGTTTCGAGCGACATTCATCAGTGTTGTTCCAGGGGATTTTGTGGAGGTCACACCACTTCCTAGTGTCGTTATTCATCTTCCATTTACCCTTTTTTTCCTATGTCTTGGATTGGTTTTCTAGAGGTTGTTGGTTAGGGTCGTCTTTACCATTCTTTGGTTGTGGCATATTTGCAGACCCGAATTCCCATTTGTTCTGGTGCCTAAATTTCTGCTCGATTTTGACAGCATATCGATAGGAAACTCCCAATGATGAGATGTTTAGGAAATCCATTTCGGTTTGGATGTACCTATGCAGAGCCCGACGGTATTTCAAAACCAGATGCTGCTCAGAGTATTTGATACCCAACTTGGTGCACAAGGTATGGAAAGTATTTGTGAACTCCAACACTGTTTGGCTTTTCTCTTGTCACAGTGTGGTCCATCTCATGTACTGGTATTCATAGTTAACAACATGATAATATTGTTCTTTGACTGCATCCAAAAAAAAATCCCAAGTGGGCTCGGCCACATATATTCCAGATTCCTTTATGGAACTTTTCTCCCAGTAAGTTTCCCATCAATGTTTGACATGGTGGAGAGCCTCAAGGAGTGTAGAGATGATCTTTTCCCTGTTAGAAAAAATTTGAACAGAGAAATAACCTTATAATAGATTTAACCATTTTTCTAGGGCATCCGCATCTATCTAACCTTGAAATATGGGAATATCAAAATTAACTTGTACCTTGAAGGGGGAGGTTCCTCTAAAATGGTCGCTTGATGAAGATGCACCTGTTGCTATCGACAAACGTTGAAGAATGCATGCAAAATTCTCCATCATTTCATCCCTCTGTCGCGCGAGATCTTGCTCAAGCAATAGGTTAATAGAATCTTCTGCTCCACTGTCTTTCTTTTTTGCCACCATCGAGGATTTCTTGGGTGTGCGAGAGTGATTTTCCTCAAGAGAGACAAACTCGAGACCCAACTGGCTCTACTCGGACCTCGTCGGGGACATGCGATGAAAAACAATCAAGAGCAGTCTGCTCTGATACCATTGATCCAAATTATTTTTAGAACGAAATGAAAGCCGAGATATTACAATGAAACATTCATGAAAATTTCCAGAAATAGAGAAATACAACACTACTTGATTTCTATTAATGAAAGAATTGTAAAGAGACTGTAAAAATACAGAGTGCAAGACTCACTAGAATGGTGACAACTTTATCTCTGAGAAGAGATGCGATGGATACACTCATTCGTAATAAGATAGTTACAACGAGGCTCTGAAGGCCTTTTTATGATAAACAAGAATGCCAAAACCCTAGACATCCAAAAACCTAACCCTGGGATATGAAATGCGAAAATTCACGTGGGACCTGTTTGGGTAAGTTAGTAGATTAACTTCCCAGGGTAGTAACTTTTGCATACGATCTCCGTTATAGGCGCATGATATCCCGTTGTAAAGGTATTTTCGAGAACTACACATTACACCATCAAACTTTGACTCTATCTATATTTTGACTATGGTGAGTCAAAAAACAATGTAGAGGGCCCCAAAACGGCCCTGGAAGTAAAACAAGATGCGCTGACGTGAAAACATACAAAATAAGCCAGTTGGATTGGGTGGGAGGCCACCAGTATCCACCGAGAAGATGTGTAGAGCTTTAGACAACTCTGGAAGTGTAGAACCTACAATTACCAATAAGTACAAAAGAACGTGTTGTACTAAAAATTGACAAGAGGAGCTAGTTGGAAAAGGTGGGTGGCCATCAATATCCACCTGTATCAATTGTCCTACGGTGTTTAAAGATGCCCATGCTTACTCTCACAACTGTGATATTTGCTAGAAATTCATTGAAAGAGAGGGTACATCCTCTGTTCCGCTCCAAATTGTAGCTGTCGAAGAACCATTTGAACAATGGGGTTTAGACATCGTTGGTGAGATCATCCCTCATTCATCCAAACAACACATGTACATTCTCACAGCCATTGATTATTTCACATGATGGACGAAATCCATACCGTTAACTAAGATAAATGAAGAAGTGGTGACTAATTTTTTGGAACAACACATCATTACCAGGTTTGGAGTGCCTACTACCCTTGTTTTTGATATTGCTACTTAATTCTCTTCTTTAAAATTGACAGAGTTTGCTTTATAGAAAGGAATTATTTTTAAATATGCATCTAACTATTACCCCCAAGGGAATGGAATAGTTGAGTCCACTAATAAGAACCCGATATATATCCTGAAGTGAACCATAGTATATCAACAAAGAAATTGGCATAATGCTCTACTGAATGTTCTTTGGGAAGATAGGGTCACTCCGAAAGAATCCACAAGAATCTCCCAATACTTTCTCGTTTACGAGAATGAAGCCATCCTTCCTTCGAACATTGTTCCTACCTTCCCTCTAACTCACATAGTAATCATGCGGGAGGGAATGTCTTGCCATCCAAAAAAGAATAAACACCTTGGTTAAATTGGAAGAAGACCGAGCCAAAGCCAAAACAAAATTTGATGCTCATCAATAGACCATAAAACGATGGTTTGATAAGAAATCTGTTGGTGAAAAAGACTTTTAGGTTGGTGACCTATTTTTGTAACACCCTGTTTCCCCCCAAGACTATAATTATGCTTAAGAATTCATATGATCTAATTATGAAGCATGTAATTGTGTTTTAATTAATGAAAACACCAAAAAACCGACGGAGAGGGAACGAACTTGAAAGTAATAGCCATGATACACAAGTAGGAATTAATGAAGGAGGAACCGATTGAGTGGTTGGTGAGGTGAAATTGAGGCATTTTATGAAGAAAACATGAAGCTTGTTTAACACACCATATTATGCTTGCAAGGCATAAACATACACCTACCATCGTATCCATATCTTCAGGAAACCATGTGACCACTTATGGAGGTCAGATCAATAGTTGAGGCAGTTAATAATTATTATCGGGTTGGTCTCTTCGAGAAGGCAAGGGTCAAGAGAAGTGACCTGACGTAGAGGACACCATGGATTTTCCCCTAAAAAATGAGACTACAAGCAATAGGTGCAATCTGCAGGAAGCGATGGGAATCCCAAAAATATTGGAGGAAGAAGAGGCCCAAGGTGGAAAGACACCACTAGACCAGAAAACCAACATGAAGAGAGATATACAGGAAGACTATTAGGGTGTGCACACATGCAAGAAAGATAAGCACACATGAGAGAGAATAGTTAGTCATTGAGAGTGGCTTCAAAAGAACAAAACATGTAGTGAATACTATGAGAAAGGGCAAGCGACGAGTTCATAGGTTTAGAGCTTAGTGAACAAAGGTGTTAATTGGCACATATTGAAGGAGAGTAGAAAGTTGAGGGCTTTGCTTGAAGAATATAGGAAGATCTTCCAACTTATTGATGATCACCCTGACCTAGAGAAGACTGAGATCCAAACGAGAGAAATAGAGGGCTACAACTTGGTAGTTACTGGAAAGAAACTGACACTGGTAAGGGGAGGTCATCGAGAGACTGTATAATAGAGAAGGGACTCCTATAACATCACCAGACACCCATATTTTTTTTTAATAATATTGTTTCTTGTTTTCATGGGAGTCATGTAATTAATGTTGTTACACTCGTTAGATTTGGTTTATATATTTTACGAACTCATACTACTCATTAATTTTTCTTAACCCTCTTTGCGACAAGTAGGAAAATCAAGATCTGCATATTCAAGAACAATTCTCATCCCATCAAATTTTTTGATATTGAAACCACTGTTCATCAATGGAAAAGTTTGCTAGGTAATTTCTAATTTAACCTGTTATAACAACGAGGAAATACTTATAATATGTTTTCTTAGTTCCTACTACCTATAGACTATACTTTTGTATGAAAATCCTTGTCTTCGACCCTTAACATTTATATCTTGGTCTACTAACTAACTTCATATATTTATCTATCTATTATTTTAGTTTCAATCCTAACATATATACAACTCTCTATCTTATGATGTCTCGAATATCTATCTTATGATGTCTCGAATATCTAGGTAACTGTTGTAATCTTTTTCCATTTACTAATAATAATACTAATAGGAAGTATGTATATTCCTATTGAATTTCTTTGCAATTCTATTAACCTTTATTACATAGTAGTTTGTTTCCACAAACAACAAAACTTTAAACATAACAAAACTTCCATCACAAAGTTAACAAACCATAAAAGAAGTGGATCGATACCTAAAGCATTCGTTCCAACTGTACATGAGACATGGTGGCTTAGAAAATCCATGGAATATCAATGGCATATCATCCGACTAACCTAACCTCTCTTTGTGGCAATGCATGCGACTAGTGTGCAAAGGATTTACCAACAACTTAATTAATTCCAAGTGAGGTTATCTTCAGTTAACTCATCCTTGGAGATTGGCGCCATTAATTATAACCTACCTTCCATTAACACTTGAACGTCTTCGATAATCACTTGGGTTGTGTGAAACTTCATTCTTCTCCCTACAAATCCATTTGTAAGTAGAACACAAAGCGTTAGCTACGCTTCCCTCCCCTACATTGGTATTCTTTAACAATGAAAATATTTACTTCTATATGATTTACTCCAATAATAAATTCTTGTGTAAACCATAGTTAGGCTCTGTTAGCACAGTTACTACTTTGGTTTTGATTTGTATTTTCAAAAATGATTATCTTTACTTGTAAATAATGGAATAAGTATTGGGACTATTTTAGATAAAGATTATCATTGAGTTTCATACATATACTATACAAAACTATTTTCTTTTCTGCATTGTAAATTTCTTGACTGATAATAAAAAGATTGCTCATCTTACACTATGATAAGTAAATAAACTCTCTAGTCCTATGTTGTCTTTACTCTAATAGAAATATTCTTCCATTCATTTGCATTTTCTATAAACAATACCATAAACAAACTAATCTATATAATCAATAAGCAATAAAAAGTTATCTGCTCACTTCCTACAGTAACTCTCACCATTATGACCATAAATTCGTTAGAAGAAAAAAAGAGAGAATAGATAGAGATCCATATTTGAACCAAAATAATACTAGGGAAAAACTTAGGAGAGAGTCCAACTCCTCCCAACCATAGACTAGAGCAACCACAGATTCCTTGCTCCTGTGACCGCCGAGCCAAATTATTTATTCCATAGGAAACTGGAAATGTCAATAACCCTTTCCAGGTAATTTCCAGAACTTGATTCTTTCTCCAAACCATCAAGTTCCAAACTTTGAATAAGTACTCAATAATGTTCTGCCTACACCATACCTGTCTTTCCTCTTGTCTCCGAGAAGAGAATAGACTTCCTAGGTCTTTCTTTTTCAAGTTAGCCTCATCCCTTACTCTTGGGAGTCTTGGCCTAACTTCTTTCTAGCTTGTTCCCTAACCTCCCATATCCTTTGGAGTAGGCTTACACTTGTCCTCATGGACAACATTAAGTTTTACCATGGTGGTTTTTATCATTTTTTTCACTTTTCCCATGGAATAAATAATTTCTCTTGTTATAGATGGGTTCTTTCATCAATTTGTCTCAAGCAATTTTAAAATAAACTTAAAATAATATCTACATAAATGTTTTTCATCATCAAATGTGTATGATAACCAAAATGTTAATTAAATTATTCCTCAACATAATAATCCAATAATTACAATTATCCAAAAATTATTATGAAAAATGGAGGGAAATTACATCCTTCCCCCCTTGAATTGAACACTGTCCTTGGTGTTCCATCTGAGCTTCTCAATTCTAGAACAAAAATGGATAAGTTGTCCTTATAGATTCCTCAATTTCCTAGGTGGCCTCCTTAGAACTAAAGTGCCTCCGCTGCACTTTAACCTGGGCGATGGCTATGTTCCGCAACAAAGTTTCCTTCATGTCGAGAATGCGTAGCGGTTCTACTTGGAACTCGCCTTCTGGTTCCACTTCGATCACATTCTAATTCACAATATGAGACATGTCATGCACATATTTATTTAATAATGAAACATATAATGCATTATGTACTTTCATATTGTATGACAATGTAAGTTGGTAGGCTGCTGGTCCTACTTTGGCCAACACTTCAAAATGCCCACAATACTGCACGGGGCAATTTAGAGTTTTGTTTTTCTAGTTTAAAAGAATTGTTTCTGGGTTTCACTTTTATGTAGACATGATTTCCAATATTAAATTTTGTGTGTGTCCTTTTTAAATATGCATAAATTTTCTGCCTGTCTTGTGCACCTTTCAAGTTTTGTTTTTCTTTCTAAACTATCATTTCCATCTCTTTTAACATGTCTGGCCCTAAAATGATCTTGCCAATGGGATTGTCCCAACTCACAGGTGTTCTACACCTTCTGTCATACAACACTTCGAAAGGACTCATCTTCAAAGATGAATGATAACCATTGTTGTATGCGAATTCAACTAGATGAAGGTAATCCTCCCATTTTGTTGGGCAGTTCATAACATACATTCGTAACATATGCTTAACGATGCGGTTAGTCCTTTCGGTTTGACCATCAGTCTGAGGATGATAAGTGGTGATAAAACTCAATTGTGTATCTAATCTGTTAACACTAAAAGTCACAGTTTGACTGCCAAAGTGTAAGCTCAACACCCATCAGTAGGTTTAAAGATAAGTATTTTATGATGATGTCAAATGGATCAAAACTCAGGCAGAATAGTGAAAATCACATAAGTTTCCAGAAAATATGTATAGGCAAATGAGGTCTTGGCTAACTTAGATCAAGATTTTACAGAGTAAAATGGATAGATAGAATACTTAATGAGAAGATGAATATGTCTACCACTCACTTCAGGCAATACTAGCAGACAACTGAGGAAAGTCCTTTGACATAAGAACTTCTTTAATCAAAAGATGATCTATGATAAAATCATAGCAGCATCACAACAAAACATCCATTGCAATACAAATACAACAAATCACACGAATCATTCAAATGGCAGTAAATCAGAGTAAGATGAGATAAGATAACGGAAAGAAACATATTTCTATTAATAAAAAAGTCTCAAGTATGATACACAAAATCCAGAGATGGCTCTGTAACTTCACAAATTCAAAAAAATATGAGTCTCATTACAATCCTTTGAACCCTTCAATGATTTGCAAGCTCTATCTTATAGCTTAGGCTATTAATGAAATCTTTACAATTCAAATTTCCCTTCTTGCCTAGGATTCCCACACCTAAACGTGAAGTAACTACATCTGTTCAACAAAAAAACAACAAACTACTAAAAACTAGGAACATGTTGGTAACCTCCTTGATCCTATTAAATGTGATTGATGATGTGTGATATGAGCGTATCTCCCTTGGTCAGGTGTCCCTCCGGCCTTCAACTGAACTCCTAAAATCTTGTTGAGTGGTCCTAAATCCCTTTAACTCAACAACAGGAACCAAACCCGCCATCGAGGCCCAATTAGAGTCTGCAATGTTTAATAGTGGAATGGTTCTCCATATCTTGCGATTTGGCCAAATAATCGATGGGATTTACGTTTTCTAGTGAAAGCTTCTCCTTCAGTTCAGACGTTCTCTTTTTGTATTTTTCTTATAGGTGGGACCGATATGAGATAAGAGCCGGTATAAACTAACTAGGTAACAAGGTGGGAAAAATTAACTACTGGAGAAGGTTGGGCTTGGGATAACCCTTTTACTCTAGCACGCAGACAATGATTCTGTACCACAGGCCTAGTACTAATACATTAACCTGTTGGTGTTCAAATTATTGACTGAGACACAATTTATCAGAAGAAAACATGCATGCGATAAACGCTGGTAAGAAAAATAGTTTCCTTAACTCTAATCATCAATCACATATTAACACAACGATTTACTTTCATCATTAAAGATAAGAACTATAAAACATTGAATCAGATAACTTATCAACATATTTAGAAGCTCTTACTCGTTACAACATCCATTCATGAGATGAAAACATAAATAATTCTTCTCCACATCCAATCATACACACTTTTGATGAAAAACACAAACTTGTCTCTAGTCCTAAACTTGACTTCTCAATTAAGGCAGCTCTGAAATAGTTCTTTACAAATCCAAAAAAGAGGGTATTTGCAATGACCATCGACCCTTGCTAACAGGTCGATCCTCCTATTTATAACATGCTATTAACTAAAACAACTATTAAAGTGTAGCTAAGTAAAACAAAATTCACCACATGGCGCTTTCTTCTATTAGTCTTCAAAGAGTCATCAAATGATCTCACTTGAGTGGATGATTCTTCTCGTACTCCGACCACTTAACGAAGAGATCCTCGCATGTTTTAGCATACGGGAATCTATGTTGTTCCATTGGGGCCGAAAGAATCTCTCTTATCTCTATTGCATGTGCCCGATACTTGACTATTCTGGCACTTAACTGTTGCAACATGGCTAGAGATTTGATTGGGTGCTCCATGATATGATGCACATGTCTTGGTGCCATGTCTGCCACCTTTGATATTTCCTTAGCCCATGATGAGTCTCGTTCGGTGTGCGATTTGACTATGTCGTGCAAGTCGAAAAAGTCATCGGGCGTACCAAATTCGGGGAGGTCGATGTCTCTCATTACCCGGTTGATATTGGTCCAACTTTTCTTGCACTTGGCCCATTTATCTTGGATTTTCCGATGAGGTTCTTGAACCATTTTAACCCAATATTCGATCGATTTAATTATGCGGTCGATATTGCTTTCCCTTAGCACCTGGATGTCGTGCTCTTTGGTGTCTCAACCTTGTTGCACTGCTCTGATATAGTTGATCATTTCCACGACTTGGTGTGATTTCTCGTACCACCTCTCCATATCCTTGCACGTTGCTAGTGCCATGAGGGTGTCTTCTTGAAGCTCAACTATCCTTGCAGTGAATAACTGTCATTCATCCGTAAATTTGTTGTAGGCCTCCTGGAATTCACTCCTTAGGAACACCATAACCTGTGTGGTGTCCTAGTAATACTTTGCCAAGTGGCGCAGATGTTCGAATTCCTTCATAGCAGTGGCCAAATCTTCTTCATCCCTTTTTTCTCTGTCCAGGGTGGCATCTATGATTGCCATCCCTGTGTCGATAAGTTCGGATATCTTAGCATGCTCTGTGTTGATCACTTTTTCCTCCATGGTAATGAGGATGGAGAGATCTAGAGTGATCCTCCTCTTCTTGGTGGTTCTCTGCACGATATCTTTCCTTTTCCGGTCATAAGTGATGGCATGCATGTCAGCGACTTCATCCACAGGTTCAGGGATTTGTTGATCTCCCCAGGTGTGCATATTTCCCAGGCTCCCCATGGTATATATTTGTTCAAGACTTGGTTATTGAACTTCCTCCATGTGTTCCAAAGGTCCGACTTCTGTTTGTTGCTCCTTGGGAAGTTGAGTACCGATTGAAATTTAGGTCTCAGGGGTAGGATCGGTACTTACTTGACAATCGGTCATTGAGACGTAAATTTCCTATTGTGGAGATTCTTCTTTTTTCTCGCCTGACCCTGGCTCATTCGTCGTACTATCCTTTTGAGTTTCCAGTACATTGAATGGTTCAGTGTCTAAGAAACTTTCGACCTCCCGGTCATTCTTTGAAGGGCTCTGAATTTGAGCGTCGAGAACTGGGGAAGATGCCTTCTCTGTATCCTTTTCCTCTGTGATCTATATAGGAGTCACCAAGGATACCTCCAAACTTTCTTCATCATCATATATGTTTATCAATTCACGGAGGGTATTTGGTGCACTAGACCTCTCTGATGTTCTTTCTATCTTCGATTGAGTTGAAACATCCCTCGGTGATCCGACTTGTGGGGTTGTAATTTCAAGGTTATCTAACCCAATGATTTCATCAATTTCTATCAGCCGAGAGCCGCTTGGACCTACCCAGCTTTCATATGGGTTGTTGGTAGGGGCCCCTATCATTCCTATGAGGTCTAGGTCATCTTCCAGCTGATCAATTACTCGTTTCACATGTTCTATCATGAGTAGTCCCCTTACCTGTGCATCCTGTGTCATAGGGAATCCTCTATCCTGCACTGGGGCTTCCAGGGGAACCTCTGTTACTTTTACTGCTCTAATTTCTTCTCTAGCTCTGAGGGCCTCTTGAGCCAATTTCTCTATGGTCATCACCTATTCATCCAAGTTCATGGCCCTAAACCTGGTCATTTTGGGATCGACCGTCCTTTCTACCACCTCGTCCTAGTCCTGGGCATTTTCCGTGAAGACTTCATCTTCAAATTTGTCGTGGGCGTACGACCAACGGAACGAAAATTGTTAAGCATGTTGCAAGACCAGGCCCTTTGGATCATGCTTGCAGAACCAGCCTGTTTAGAACCTGAACTCGAGCTGGCTCAACCCTTCTTGTTTGGCTTGAGTTGTGTCTTTAACCAAGTAGAAACCTATATGGAAACCATTAGGAATGAATGCATGCTTCTTGTCCTTGACTAGGGTGGCGTTGTATCTTTGCAGGATGGTTTGATAGCATATCTCTCCTACTACAAGTCGGTCTGGGACATGAACTGGTAAGAGATGTAGTGCTCTGGTAGCCCCGAACACCCTGATGTAGGTGTCGCATCGTCTAAGTACCAGTGACCTACCTTTGATATCATCTTCTTGGCCGCAACCGATAGTCTTGGGAATTCTTTCTTAAAAATAATGAAATAAATTCATGCGATGAATTCATCGCAGATGAGGGAGTAAGACTTATTCTACCTCATGTTCTCCCATAGGACGCTGAAATAAACGTGGTCCGGGAGCTCTGCAACATGCCAGCTTAGATTCATGCTGGGGAAAATGTTTATGGCGTACATGACATCAATCAAATATGAAGCCATGTAAAATACTGGTATCTCTCCCTCCTTTGGTGTTTGAGCCTGTTGTATACATATGCTCAGTTGTTTAGAAATTATGCCTCCCTAGTTGAAACTTCTCCCGGAGATGGCCACTGTGTAAGCTAAGGGCGTCCATGCCTCTGAAAATATGGAGCAGTCCTTCTCTCCATATAATCGGCAGTTGAGAGCCATCAAATAGATGTATGGCTCCCTTAAATTTGTCATTGAGTACCAACCAGTGCTCTGGTTGGTGTATTTCTTGTCTTCCCTCCACCATGAGGCCATCACCCGGCTGGTGTCATGGCGCTCGTAAAACTTCATGACAAAATATGTTTATCCGCTCCTCAAGGTCTCTAAGCTTGTAATACTTCTGGACTTCCACTGGTAAGAGTACTCTGACACAACCATAGTTGTCATCGTTGATCAAACACTTCTGTGTGTCTGTGTGGTTGATGAGCCACTTCAGGACTTCAATACAATGAAAAATAAGAGTTCTTCTCGCCACCATATGTAGGTACGACCGTCGGATGTTTGGGAACACTTCGTCATCGAGCCGTCTAACATCTAGATCACTGTGTGGTATATATTCTAGGTATTCCTCATGACTGATCTTGTTAAAAAGTTTTCCCCGGTGTGGGAGTGCCATGTTGGATCATGTGCTTGCCTCTATATCTCCAAAGGTTGGAGACTAGATGAAAGCCTTCTTTGTTGATGTTTTGATGACAGGCTTCGGTCTCAACATGTATTCCAATTGTTTTGCGACCCCTGGAGAGGAGCCTTCGCCTACCTATGGTTCTTTCAATTTCGGTACCCTCGGTGACCGTCTGTTGGTTGGATTCCTTGGCGACATTATTCCTGTTGTTGGATCATGTTGTCATTGATGCCAATGGTGTGATTATTTGGGAGATTGTTGGATCATACATCATTGATGCAAATGGTTTGATTGATTGATTTCATTGATTGATGTCAAGTAATTAATTGATTGATGATTGATATGTATTGTCCTTGATGAGAATGAAATATGTCAAAGTGGAAACCAATTGATGAAGATGGATCAATGAGTTGTCATTGATACATGATGCATAATTGATGCAAAGATGAATCATTATTGTCTTATCATGGTTGATAAGGTGCACAAATGGATGAACTCCAAAGTAGTCCCATTATGGTGAAATCCCTCTCGGGAAGATGCTTTACAGATTGAGTTATCCTAGAAGAACGGTTGGAGGACCCATGCTTGCATGTGGATTAATGAGATGAAGATCAATGAAGTTGTTGGTGAAACTATCCTAGATGGATAGTGCTTGACATGCCATTTCCGGTGGTATGTGGA